>JAIUND010000114.1:0-115588 GCA_034699125.1 Gisinianus flammeolus | reverse complement strand
CTCTCTCACACACACACACACACAATTCATTCTTTGACTCTAGGGTGTTATTCTCAATTGACATTGGCACCCCAAGAATAGCTGAAAAAATCCAAAATCTTTTGTTCCAACTAAAGTGGGCTCGATTTTCCTCCGCAGACTTCTTTTTGTCAAAGCTCTATAATTATTTCTATCCTTTATAACTTTTGTACTCCACTCCATTCCATTCCATCCACAATCCATATGTTATTCCCATTTGCTTTTCTTATGATGCAAACGACGACAAGCACTCTCTCTCTCTCTCTTTCCATCCATGTTAAATAAAAATATCCCCCCGTTTCAACTTTCCGAATTCCTTCTCCCCTTACGATCATTCTTTCACTAAAAAAGAGACTACAAAGAAATTTCCTACATACATATTTCTATGCATATCTTTAAATCCAATCGATCTCCACAAGCAGTGTGTAAATTGTAAAAACGTAACTGTGGGAACGCAGTAAATTTTATGTTTTTATCTAGTGTATAATAAGATTTCGAGTACTTTTTGGGGCAACATTGTACTGTACAGCAAACAAATTTTTAATTGAATTTAAAACTTTATACACAGACATACATATCATACATATGTGTACATATATACTATACAAACAAATAGTCTTTGACATTTTTACACACATTAGTGTACATAAAAAACAATCTTATTTAAAAAGATTCCAAACACATTCCATGCTATTATTAGATGGTTTTATCACCTCCCGAAATCGAGTTTTTGAGTTAAGATCCCAAGTATAATGTCGTAGATGAACAGCTCAAACTTTTCAATCAAATGGAAGAGAAAAGGTGAAACATCAGAAAGAGAGAGAGAGAGAGAGAGAGAGAAATGAATAAATACATTTCATTGCATGTATTTTGTCAAACGTTTCAGATTTGTCAAAGAAACAACAGAATACATGCACATATTTAATATAGAATTCACATGAAAAAATATTGACGGGAAAACGTATTGAATTTTGACCCAGAATCAATAGTAAAACCCAAAGAATACGATAAGGATTTATATTTTTATGATGGGTGCATTCTGTTTACAACGTTTTCAGAATTCAGTAGCTAAGACAAGAGTTTTACACAAATCGCACGACTCTTTGTCGCTTCCAGTCAAATTTCTAATACCCACACCACCAAAGACAAAACCAAGCTTTATTATAATTTTTCTCAACTGTAGTCATATCTATAATGTGAGTTGCTTTTGTTTTTTGTCTTTGTGTCTAAGAGGCAAGGGAACGGTCAAAATAGGTCAGAGGACAGAAAAAGATTTAGTATTTCCTTATTCCTTTTCTCTGAAAATAACCGGCAAGGGAACGCCGTTCCCACATGTATTTACCTCTACAAATTACACACTGCCCGCAAGATTATTTCAACGTGTCAACTTACTTTTTCACCCTAATGTGCATGCATACAAGGATACAAGAACCAATATCAGAGACATTACGAAGATAACAATAGTTTAAATATAATGATTTAATGATCAAATTGTACAAGTACGTACGCACAACTCAAATATTGATCAAAACCATTACAATTAGTAATGACACGCATGTTACAAATCAACAATTTTGTGGATATAATTTAAAAAAAATCTAATTCCAAGTCATTGCATGTGAAGGACAAACAAAGTTTGTTATTATTTGTAAAGCAATGTGGAATGATTTGAAATGAAATTGCTATTTTCAGCCATTCTTTGTAGTTTGAAATGCATCATATAATTCCTCTGTTCAGAAATTGTACACTGAATAACATATTATGAATACGCACCGTAAAAACTTATTCGATTCCATCTGGAATGGGATACAATTTTGTCATTTTGTATATACTAGAATAAAACTGGACGGGGATGGAGTTGGGACCCGAGAATCAAGTCAGTGTATACAGTATAGAGTTTACAAAGAAAATAATATAAGATTTAAGATTGTTTGCCAAATGATATCAAGGATGGAGCTGAAAAGAGAACATAATAATAGAGAATAGCTGCAGAGAGTTTAGTTAGCTGACAGTAAATTACGTACAAAGAGAAAGAGACGACGACGAAGAAGAAGAAGAAGAAGAAGAAGTCGTGGTAATATAATATTCCATTATATTCGACAGACTTTCATGTGCACTTGTATCTGAATTGTATGTATAGATGTGTAGAATGTAGTGTGTGTGGCTGGAATGCCCTTGTATTATCGAGCTAAATGGATGGAAAAGAAAGAAAAAATCCAATCGTCCAATTGTGTGACATGGCATACAGCTTTAGTTATAACGAGAAAGAGAGAGAAAGAGAGAGATGCGTCAGACTTCTCACTTATGACAATGGCTCCTATTGTCCTCTTCTATTCCTCCTTTTCTCATCTCAGTCAGCCAGTCTCACAGTCTTAGCCAAACACCAAACTCTGCCCATTCAAAGGACTCTACTCTGCAGACTCTCAGAGTCAAGAGATACTAAGCTTTTATTACAAACACAATCCGCTCTTCATATCACACTTACCCTACTCTTCCTCCCTCTCTCTCTCCCTCTCTCTCTCCCTCTCTCTCTCTCCCTCAAATACTTTTATATATATTTCCTCCAGTCGGGCATGCATAACGGGCTTTATTTTATCCGAATTTATTACTTTTCTCTATTGTAATATGGAGAAAAAGTGATAAATTCACTCGTCATATCCACAATGTATGTACATGTATATGTAATTGGTTACATGTTAAAAAATCTACACAATCTGTTAATAAAATACCTCTCTCTCTCTTAATTATTATTACATTTTTGGCTCATCTCTCTTGCAATAAATTATTTTTCTATTAGAAATCTCATACCTCTAGAGTCTATAGACTATAGAGGTTGTGATAGTATTCAACTCCGTGCACTACAAAACAATTTGAACAAAATTCCATATGACAATTTCCAAGAAATTCTCGCATGAGTTTTTTAAATGTAATTTTCAAAAGAAATGAAGTCGGTGAAACCGACTCGGGTTTATTAGTAATAAATGTAACTTTCCATGTAAATAATGGAGAAAGATTTTAACTACAGCCTGTTGTATGTTCGCATAGAAATAATACTAGAATGAAAATGTATTTAACAAATAATCCACGTATATATAGACAGAGAGAAATGTGTGAGGGAATTTCCTCGAGTTGTTCCTATTACTTATATTATTGTACACCATAAAAGGATTTGGTTGTCAATGCACCATGTACTAGCGTCATATTTATTCTTTGTTATTTCCCCCAGCCCTGTCATATGAAAGATGCCAAATGTCGAATTTCAAAATACTAATGGGGCATGTATGGTCTATTCAATTCCAAAGATGTTATTGTGTTGTGTATGTATCAGTAATTCAATTCAGCACGGGAAAAAATCGGATAGATGCCAAACAATTATTATTGTTAGCAATAAGAGAAATAGGCGGACAAGTTATATAAGTATGGAGCTCTTCTCTCTCTCTTTCTGTTTTGCTTGTTTCTCCCTGTCATCCTTGTAAAACCCACAGAATGCTCTTTCTTCTTTCCTCTCTCTCTCTCTCTACGTAAACGTAAACGTATAGAATTCCAATCGAATTCCTCTCTCGTCTTTCGACACTCAAAACTCTGCCACTACACAACACAACTATTAGGTAACTAAAGAATTTATTTACATTTAAGATATCTCCAATTATTTGTTCAATCTCACTTTCCATTGAAAAAGAATAAGAATTATTATGAAAAGGAGGTAAAAAGAAGAAAAAAATTACATAGGAAACTTTTACAGTTCTATATTTTAATCAGTTTCTACCATAGAAATGTATTTTTATTCAGTGAATTTGAATCATGATTGCATTTCCAAATGTTTTTACACCAAACTACGAATGTGAATGTGTAATCCTCTTTACTCTTTACGAACTCAAAACTTTATTATCCTAAAAAGAAAGAATCCGCACAACTTCCTTGCATCCGTATATGGGTAAGCTGTAGAGAAAAGCGGTGTCTATAATTTTTTTTATTTTTGTTTGTAAGAAAATACAAATCACAGTCGGTTTTTTTTGGGTGTAAAAAGGAAAATACTCATTCAAAGGAACTTTTGCATCAAATTTTAATTTGACGTTGCAAAGTGCATGCAAGAACAAAAACTAAAGCTGCAAGAACCAAACAAAGACGGAAAATAGAAAGAGTCTCTATATATATTTTTATATCATTTGGAAGAGGAATTATACAGCCAAACCATACTTTTCCCCCCCTCAGATATTTCTTTTATACATATCTACAAAAATATGTATGTGCGCTCATTGAAAGATTCAACTTGAAAGTTTCAATTTGTGCTCGTATACTCCTCAACTGATATTTATTTTGTGACTGATTCAGAGAGAGAGAGAGAGAGACGGGAATACGGAATACGAATTGAGAATATGGAAAGAACTGTCCGAAAAGTAGTGATAGGGATACACAGTGAGAATCTCTATAGAAACAGAACAAAAGCCAGATTAAATTTTCCAACTTGCCAAAAAGAGTCAGTGAGACATGAAAAACGATTTGAAGAAAAAGAGAAGCCTCTCTCTCTCTCTGTCTTTCTCTCTCTATGCAAACCCTCATTGTGAGGGATGAATAGCAGTATTTCTCTCAATCATGTGCATAACTCCATGTTGAGCACATCTTCTTCATCCAATCCTCTAGAATCATCCTGCCTCCAATAAACGCCAAACGTTTCTCCGCTTGTCTTCCATATAACTCCCTCCCTCTCCCATATTCTACAATTCTATACCTAAGTACTTATGTACATCCCATGCAGATTCCCTTCTTTCAACTTTCAACACTTGCTTTAAATCCCAATCTTCCCAATTTTTACATTTATGTACAATTTAGATTCATTACTGTTCAAAATTTTCCTATACAGTCCCACATATTTTGTTTCCCATTAGCAATCAATACTAAAATCCTAAATCCTTCATCCTAAAATATCTAGTGTAAAATGTGTGACAAAATTGTTTCTCTTTTTATCAGTAAAAGTTCATTGACACATTGTTTTCTCTCTATTCCCTTTCCAAATTTTTGCACTTGTTTGTATTAATTAGTTGACGAGGATAAATTAGAAGCCGAGAATGTGCTCTGAACTGACAAAATCAAGTCAGTCACGGAAAAATGCCTCCGCCCATTTTGAAAATTCACCTGATTTTCATGAGAGAACAATAAAAATGTCACGGCTAGCAGACTCCCCACGAAACATGCACAAAGTAATGAATGAATGTAATGTAGCCATGGAAGATCTCTCTCTCTCTCTCTCTCTCTCTCTCTCTCTCTCTCTCTCTCTCTAAAGACTCACAGGTGTTTCACTTTAAAATATTTCTCTCTATCTCTTTATTGTACACATGCAGACACACATTACATATGCACACAAAGTATCTACATATACAGTTGAAAATGAAGCTTATCCTTAGCCTTGTATATTTAAATATAATATACATATTATATACTTTGCTACACTGTTAATTCTGCTATTCTTTGTATATTTAACCTCATATCTCTTCTCCCCGTGTCTATCCGTATTTGTCCCTCTTCTCTTCTCTATACTGCATACTGCGCACAACCACCAACTACATACATACCAACTTACAACCTACATTGAAAATCTCTTGTAAGTACCTTCCTAAAAATTTTAACTACATGCATAATACTCTTGTAACTCACACTCGCAAACGTACTTATCATCTTTAGTTACACGTTACGCACAGTACACGGTAGACAACTGTAGATTATCACATTATACTCTGCATTGTACATCGTAAGTGAAGCCTCAAAATTGAGTAGACTGAGGAAGAATTGGATGAGAAGAGAGACAGACCACGAGCTCCAAAATGCATGCACACACACACACACCACGACAACAACATTAGTTAAAATTTTGACGACCAAAACGAAAACAAAGGGAAATCATGAATAACAACACTAAGATACAATCATATACATGGAGTTACATGGTGAGCATTTCCAGATTCTTCAAGAGTTTCTTCATACAATGTAGGTATTATTATTCTGTGATCATTTTTTCAGTTCAAAGCGCTCAGTGTATAAATGACAATAATTTTACGGCCAACAACAGACAACAAAAGACTATTAAAATTTCCCAACTTGATATCAAAATTCAGATGAGGAACGTAGTTTTTCTTTCTCAAAAATTTATTGTATCCTTATGTTTTTGTATTGTTTTATATTATATATAGAGTAGGCGAGATTTAATACAATGACGATGGAAAAAACTTTAAATTGGAAGTTTGGGCCTTGGTCGTACATATATATATCTGTAATCCAAGAGAATATTGGCATTAGAAACATGTAAAAGTACAAAATAGGTAGAGAAGTAGAGATATACTTATTATATATAATAATAAGTAATACAAGATATGCAAAAACCCACGAGGGCTCCGTTCGACCAAGGACTGAAGGACCGACGGCAAATTTCAATAGGCTCAAGCTTTAATAATTCCTTTATTCTTTTCAAGTAGAGAGCATTTTCACGGGAGGTTAGTTTTCATCTCACTATCATTCATTCCATCTTTCTATCTGTAGCCAGTGAGGCAGCTCAGCTCATTCAATTCAATAGGAGCAGAAGTAGTCGTCTCTCTCTCTCTCGTCCCTTCTGTCCTGGGTGCATGCAACTTCCCCCCTTTCTATCCTTTTAATTGTTTTCAGCTCCTACAATCATTTGTTCCTATTAATATTTTTGATGCTACACATACGGTGCGTGTACATAGGTACATCGTACATATATACTAACTATATGTAGGTATGTGCACACTTGAAGTTTCTGTATTCATACATACAAATAGCATGAGGTGTTTGGCTTGGTATAACTGACCTATCAATACTTTTTTTTTGTATACATACATAGAATGTATCATATTATTATTGGGTTGATCATGAAACACAACTGGTTCAAAAGAGGAAGTCATTCTAGCATGCTTAATACAATTGAGTTAAATATGATAAACAGAAAATAGAAAGCAAGGACTTGATTCTTTGTCTTGTATTCTTTTCACGACGTAATGCAGTAGCAGTATAATAATTTTACTCTGATCAAATCCCACTTCTTAATTTAATCCAAAGTACGTGCAGTAAACCCACAGGCAAACACAGCGTGACGCAAACACATATACAGGTACGATGGAAACAAATGGGAATGCGCATCAAAATATAATCGATTGGAATTTTTATGTGTTGGTGAAAGGTGTAAATGAAGTAGAAGAGAGACATATTGAAACAAAAAATATATTTTTTGTTATCTTTTCATAATTTATACAATTTTTATTTCGTCAATTGATCTGAAATCATCATGGATTTAACATTTGCAGTTTTCTTAAATAGCTAACAATTACTTGCATATGTCTGGGGTAGTATATTTTTCAGTATTTTTCTTTTTCTTGTTTGTAAATTTTTTAATATTAACACTATTACGAGAAAAAGTTTCACTAAACCTACATCATCAATATAATAATAATATGTATGTACACATTTTGAAACTTCTTCGGTTCGACTGAGAGCATTTTATATATATAGATTTTCCATTTTTATAGATCATACACGATTTTTTTCTTATTAAATACAAAGTTACACTTACAATATCATGAATGATGACCAAAAATTAATTTGAATTTCTTCCAGCTTTCTTAAATAACGAGCACAACAATGTTATTATTTCTATATACTATATATTGTATTTGTATTTTATATATACAAGTAGTACTATGATGATTAATGTTACTCTGTAATGCTATATCATTAACATCATACATATGAGGAATAATTAACTAATTAATTCTAAATATAGAGGTACACGCATATAGACTAATAAATGCTTACTTTAACAAACCTCAAAAAATTCAAAAATGAAACACACACTTGTTGAAACATAGTATTACAGTTACATATAGTCGTCATATTCCAAGATTCCTATCAAATCCCCATCACTTTTTTTATATAACTTCACTATCATTCATTTATGATGTATGTGAATTGAATAGTTCCAGTTCTTATGGATTTTACACTCAACCAATATGAACTAGAATACATTTTATACTATGAGAATATAAACGTTTCATTCAAAATTCACGAAACCTCGGTCAACCTTAGTAAAAAGAGATCTTTGATTTATCGCATCCTCTCCTATGCAACTCAAGTTAAACTGAATTACGTCATCCATACCACGAGGGAATGAATTTGGGGTGAGTAGACGGTAACGGGTCGATTCTCGTGCAGGGCATACATTGAAAATAAAGTAAAACAGTGTTTAACTCTGGTCATTCTCAAAAACTATGGAGTTCTCATTTTGCGAATCGTAAGCTGAGGACTTTGTGCATTCAAAATTAGAATTACAAATACACACACTAAAAGGGAAACCAAATTATTTGCATATAAAGTTAATTGGTATATCATTATTCGTTAGCCGTATTTGCTAATAACTTGCTAAATCTTGTGGTAATGACGTTACTTAAATTAAATACACCTATATAGATATCCTATAGTGTTCATTTCTACATATATCAAAGTCCACATACACACGCGTGTGTATGTGGAGTGGTTGGTGTCCGTGTATAGTACTACTGTGATGAGACAGATAACAATTAAAAGGTAACAGTGCGGAAATTATTTATACATTTACGTACAAGGCTCTATTCAGTAACATAATATAAAATAATTTTACCCGACAGACAATATAGTAGTATAATAGGATAACGATAATAATTATTAACACAATTAAAATTGATTACTCTCTCCCTTCCTCGCAAGTACATTGTACATTATACATAGTAATATTTAGGTATGCTGGACGTTATTATAGAATATAGTATTATTCTAATTATCATATGTAGACAGCGCTTACAAAGATCATAGTTAATAATAATAATTTACACGATAAACATTTGGTCGAGGTACATTTTCAATGGAAACGGAACTTTTGGCTATTTTTTTTATATGTATATAATATATCATTAATAGTAGATTTATAGACGAGTAGCAAGTTTTTTTGAAAGTCAACTTTACAAAACATTGACGATGCTTGATAATAATTTAGATTAACTATACCTATGTATGCTACAAATTCTTGATTTCAGCTTGTGTAAATTTACATTCATTTTCCGAATGCCAGATGCGTGTTTATTTTAGTATTCAAATTAAATTGCGTGAAATTTTATATTCACTGATGAGGAGGGTTGTATGTTGTAAACTACAAGAACAAGGACTTAATGACTGGAATGGACATACAAACCGTAATAAAAACAGGAGGAAATTCCTACAGAATAAGTATTTAATTTATTTCTAATTTACCTTCCAGTACTAGATAATTCCTTTTTTTGTCAGCCAAATGTGTGGTCGTATATATAATTTCTTTGTTTGTATGCATATAACTCCTCTTACTCTAAGCATGCAAAATGTTTTTCAAGTGATATCTATAATCTATACACACTTATTATCTTTTAGTCGTTGATAGTTTTCAAGTCCAAAATTTATAATTTTCAAAATAACACTTGTGAATTTAGCATTTGATTTATTTCCGGTTACAAAAAAGTAACCGTAGACTTGTATTATTCAATTTTCTAACCGGTACGTGAACACAGGAACAAAGTAATGCTTTATATTTTAGTTTTTTCAAATGAATCTATGTAGTTAGGAAGTTAACAGTAAAGATCTATGTCATACAAACAAAATTGAATTGTGTGTAGCCAATAATTTAATTGTAACGTAGAATACTGAATTTCAATAAATTAAAGAATTTTCAAAAAAGAAGAAGAAAAGAAATGATTTTTTTGATAGAATGAAATGAAATGTAGTGTATGGTGCATCACTTAAATATAATGTATATTATAATATAATATAATCTAATGGAATCTTAAAATGTACAAATTGAATTTATATATAATTTTTTCCTTACTACACCGAAAATTAGAAGATGACAGGGAGAGCGCGTCTGAAATCGTTGGTAGACTGGCTATTAGGAGCAGTTGCTGGATTTTGATGATGAGCCATTTGGTAAGGGTTTTGACCGTTTGGTATAGGGCCATGATGACCATACTGAGCCATATGAGCTCCTAGTGGGGGATGAATTCCGGCTTGAACTTGATTTAATTGGGAGTAGTAGGACGCGGCAAGAGAGGAGAAATGAGGAGGAAAATTACCCCCAGCCGAAGTGACTACCATTGAGGGGGATCCACTATTATTTTCATCCGGTGTACCACGATGAGACAGTGTGGAATGCCCGGAATTCTTACTAAGTGGATCCGGAGTTGCGTTAGCAGATTCGTCATGTGAACTTGATTTGGGAGAGTCCGACTCTGTCGACTTACTTCCATGTATTAATTCGTAACGATCATTCACATTGGAATTTTGTCCCGATCCTAAAAACATGAACAAAAAATTCAAATTAAATACTTTCCAATATGTTTATTCTGACAATGGAAAAATACACACACTTTTGTGTTCAATATCTGTTTAGTTTACTGCCACGTGCTTTGGAAACAACACATATGAATCAACATTGAGAAAAAACTGAGTGAATATAGTGTGCTATAATTAGTTTGAAAAATACTTGAAGAGGTGTCAAAAAAGCAGTAGTGGCGAACAGGATATAATAGGTAGTATCCAACTGATCAAAAAGACCAGACAAGAAGCCAACAAAAAAAAATGGGAATAAAGGCAAGTTCACATATCCTCATTCATGTTTATCAAAAGGAGCTATCAAAGGACAACAAAACTAAGTAGTTGCCAATGACAAAAGCTAATATTTGATCAGAGAACTTTCGACCAATGTGCACACTTATTGACTCACAAGTCATAATAGAGAGATAAAATAACGCACGGACGGTCAATGTTTGAACTTTTCATTCGTGCAACTTGAAGTATGTACATATATACATATATTTATCGAGCGTGTAACAAGTAACAAGGGAGAGATATGAATGGAGAATGAAGTGTTTTCAAGATACTCACCAGGTGCATAGTGCTTGTTAGGACTCCCCGAATCGAAATATCTAGAGTTACCAGGGTCTAGATAAGACTTTCCTGCTTCTTGCATATATTTTGCAGCGGCTGCTGCTACGGCTTCAGGGGAATACATACTACTGATTGCTGCTGCAGAATACCGGTATTTGTCATCCATCCCAGAGTACGCTTTCATGGCATCTTGCATTGAGGAAACTACTTGATGAGCTACATTGAACATTAAAAAAAACTTATTATAAATCAACCCATATTTTCAATGTGACTACTTGAAAGAAACAAATTGGAGATTGGGGGAAAAGAAAGGAATGAAAGGAAAGGCTCGAAAAAAGAAAGAAGCTACTGCAAAGAAATGCAATTAATTATTTACCTGTTGGGCTTGTTACTGCCGCCATGGCGGAGCTGAACCCAGCGGATCCATAAGCACTATTATAATAGCTCGACATTTGCGCTCCTGGTCCTAAACCAGCTGTAATAGAATAAAAAAAAATGTTCAAAGATCATTGTCAACATCTCTTATTTAGTTACTGCAATTCATTGTATGCATTAAACATGACACAAATAACATTTAACTTCTTTACAAGGACTTCAACTTGCATGTAGAATTTGAGTAATTGAATGTAATAATGATGTGCAACAGCTAAGAGTGTTTTCAAATATTTCCCCCCTCATATGCACGCATCCCAACAGGTACTTTTGAGAGTTTAATGATAGATTTCATTTTATTGAGAAAACCTCACAAATTTGTGATAATTATTTTGATTTTTTAAAAAGAAGGTCTTTTCAAAACTTGTTCGTAACCTACAATCACACACTGAGATTTATTTTGAGCTTTGTGAGAGAGGGACAGTATAGTGCAACAATGATAATATAGTTTTGGGTTGTGTGATGGTGATGGTGTGGGAGAGCACCAGTGCACCCAGGTAGAACTACATTTTTTATCCACAGACCTTGTAGAAAGTACAAAACAGTCCTTTAGAATTCTCTCTGTTTGTTCCATTCATAGAAATTGAATGGTAAAGAATTAAAATTGACACTTCCACACAAGGATTATAATTATGATAATACATAATCATCATAATTACCAACTGGAAGAAGTACTGCAAACGACAAAGTATATTATTCCCTTAAAATTACCCACCTATTCCTCATGCATACACTTACATGCACATAATCACATAAATATACGCATAAGTACGAGCAAATGAAAAATCACAGTCGAGTAACTACCGTAAATTTCATCTTCCCTACAAGTAAGTGAGAGAAAGAGAAAGAGAGATTGAGACTTAAAGAATAAAAATGTAAAAACCTGCACATGTCCTTACGATAGATAGATATACAGCTATATATGAGAACATTACACATTGTCAGTTAGGCAGTTTCTTATTAGTTATTACTATGAGTGCTTGAAGCTTTCATAATTGTAAATATTTATGTAGACATAAATGTGTTCCTAGTTGCTTGTTGTATTTCTTTGGGCTGACTGTGTGCTGACATGAATATTTCCAAGTATCATGTGTGTGTACGTCACTGCGCTTATTCCACCAGGTAGACAGATAGAATAAGAGAGAGAGAGAGAGAGAGAGAGAGTGAGAAAGAGAGAGAGACAGACGACAATGCCCTATGCAATTGCAGTTAGAATAAGAATAGAAAAGAATCAAACATAATAGAATCTATCTGACAAACTAAGTAGGTGCGACGTGATATGTAAAACGTTAAATAAATGTAGAAATGTCCAGTGCAGCTCTCTGGTCTCATCCATCTAAAGCGAAACCAACGGAGGAAACCATCATCTATCTATCCATCCACTGGCAATAATGGCCTAATTTTTGTCCCTTTTTAAGCATGAATAGAACTAGAATGACAGAGCAAATAACACACTTGTTTAGCTCTCTATTCATCGGAAGAGAATGGGAAAATGGAAAGGAAAGGCTTTATACTTTATATATGTGATTCTCATAAACCATCTCTCTCTTTCTCTTCTATCTATATGTGGCTTCTCTAGCCCTGTCAAACTAACAACAGCACCTCAAAAAATATCCAACAACTCACGAGTAGTTCAAGAATCTCTAACTATATTTATAAACTCTAAACAAAATCTTCAAGGATTTTTTTCTCAATTTTTTTCATCAACTAATAAATTAATCCTTATACGTAGTATAGTAAATCCTTGATAAAAAGTAAAAAAACGTATCATAACTTTTTAAATACAATCATTATTTTCTTATTCTTTTATACCCCTTTCTTTTTATTCATTTCAACAAGCTTTTATACTTTATTTTTATACGTTTCCAATTAATTTATCTACCAATTCTGTAGAGTAGGACATACCAAAGCCGAAAAGTTAAACAATTTTTTTTTTTTGCAAAAGTCTATGATTTGTCCTTTTCTCTTGCGTGACAAAATGTCAAATATTAAATTTGTTCACATTTTATCACATCTATCTATCTAGCTATAAAGTCTCGTGATTAGTAGATCATTGAAATGTCACAACGAAAAACGAACCAAGCACCAACTAACCAACTTCCGACTTTCTAATGATAATGATTATTAAAGTAATAATTTTATTATTTATAGTTTGTACATACATGATCAAAACGTTCTATTATCTGCATATACTCATAATGAATGTGATTGCTTCCTAACGATGAAAAAAAATGCAGAATGTCCATGTAAATGCATATACATACTGCTCTGCTTATACTCCAACTCTCAAGTATCTATATGCATTATGAAAGAAACTTAATCAAGCCATTCATATTCAACTCCACAACCATAAACCATGGAGCTCAGGTAAAGATTAAATATTCCCTCTCTCTTCTCTATCTCTCGTGAGCGACAATCATAATAATTCAATATAATTGTAAAACTATCTTGTACGCATAAGTTCACTATGCGGATACCTTGCTAATGGGGAAAATACTGTAGAAAACACTAAAGGAAGTTGATATTAAATGAGGAAGAACGAGAGATATTGAAACTCTGCATCGAGTACACTTGCAAGAAGTTGGTGTGTCTGTTATTTCTTACATGTTTTTTTACTCTTTCTTTTAACACGCAACCATACATACTGATATGTATTATGATCTTATCATATAACATTTAACCCTTTCCCACTCATTCTATCCTCTTAGTCAGTCGTCAATCCGTAAGTAGACTTTTCATTTCTCTTTTATTTTGTCCCTCCCAAGTAAACGAGCTTCCACTTAATAAATTGTAAATACGCATTCACGAATAAAAACTGGATACATATGCTTTTAATATTACAGTGCACACACATACAGATTGTATGTACACACTGTGCATACAAGATAGACTGTAAATACTTTTGAATCTCTGTTGGCTCTCATTGCATTTTGCTTTTGAACTTTCTGCTCGTCCGCCTGTACAGAAAAATTTTCTTTTCAGTTGAAAGCCCAGGTGTACAATGTACGGGGCTCAGTATACTCAATGTTGTATGTTTATGAATGCTAAAGTACAAATTACCAATACACTGCACAGTTTCTTAGTACTGCCAACATATACACAAGTATAATATACGTCGTATATGCTCATGCTTACCTACCGACAACCAAACCTTTGTATAGGATATGGACAAGTCCCCCTAATTCTTGACAAGGCAAAGTTCATAGAAAATATGTGCATGCATATGTATAAATATACATGCACATGCGTATAGAAACAAATATAAATTGTTCAGGCTTCTACTTGTACAGTTGTTCACAGATGATGATGATGATGGTCCAGTGGTGGACCAAAAAGACTTTAAGCTAAACGAAAGAGACGAAATAGAGGAGAGAGAGAGAGAGAGAGAGAACAGACCAGGTGTAATGCCTACGGCAGTCCATAAGCTCTATATCACTCATTCCGAGCTGCCTACCTTTTACGATGAGAGAGTTGGACTCTTAACTAAAAGTCTACCTATTTGGTTTAGCAGACTACGAGTCTTCCCACACGAAACTACGCTCTGTCTCCGTTGGTCATGTCCTGTCAGGTAGGACAGGACAAGTGCGAGACTTTTCAATTGAATTCAATTTCTCAGATCCAAACGAGAACGACCACATATGATAGCAAAGGAGCAGATGAAGTGTGTAGACAAAAAGTCCCCGTACATATCATAATATACATTATTAATATCTACAGCAGCAGTCGTAGTAGTAGTAGTAGTATGAAAATACACACATACACAACACATATTGAGAATCATCCACACAGAGTTTGACTTGTACTTTGACTTTACGCATGAAATCTTTGCCGCCGCTTCTGTCTTTGTTACCTTTAATGCCGATACAATGTAATAAAATAATACCTGGACTGGCTATTCCTCCATGTACACACTATTCAGTACACACTTTCGGATGCACATGGTTGTACATGTGGGCAGCGTGCCACTGCCACTGGTAGACAATTACCATTATATATGCTACTCGCTATTCATAAAAATAAAAATATATTTTACAGCACCAACTAAAAGCTAAATAATACGCCTTTATACATGTATACCGTATTACTTATTACTACTTTTATTCTTTTACGTCTGGGTTATCATTTGAAAAGTGGGATTTGGATTGGGATGAGCTTTCCAATATGATTGATGTACAGAAGAAAAACAAGAAAATCCTCAAAATCCATATTATTGTATTGATTGTTTTCGATACAAACCCCGTAAAATTTTATGCTTGTTTTCTGTAGGATACAAAAATTATTATATTATATATCTTTGTCCTGGGCACTTTATTCAGTCAACAAGATGACAACGAAGAAGAAGGAAAAAAACATCCACAAGTCGGTCATCAGAGTATGATTTGAAACCCAAAGATAAAGATATACCAACAATCACTCACAGTGCTACCTGTAACCAGTAATTCACCTTAATTCTTGGAAACTTTATGAATTGTCATAAAATAGAAAAAGTAAGAAACACAGAGAGGACATTTCATTTTATTACTATTACACCTCGTGGTTCAACTAATCGTAAATGGAAATGGAACTGGACAACAATTCCAACTCAAAACAACAACTTGAAAATATATATGTATGTACAGCATCGTGGCATAAACATGGACAGATAAAACTTTAGCCCTTTCATTTTTAAAAGACTTTAGGAAATTTTCAGAGAATCATCATAATAAATAATAAACACGAGTCTACTTGTTTATGGCAATGAAAAGACTGCAATAAAAGCCAACAATAATAATACCATATAAATTTCTACACACCCAATATTTAAAACTTAACGCTCAAATTGACTGATTGACTACCTGAATGAATGTGCATGGTTTTTTTTTCAAATGTATAAATCAAGAATACGTTTGTAATACTTTTTTTTCCAGAGCTATATACATATTTATAGTAAATCGTAAATTATAACAATGTTTTTGTTTGAATTTGAATCCTTAGTTTCCTCTGTTCTCTGTAGTACACGAAAATCCTTTCCTTGGTCCGCACGCACTAGGATTTTTATTGTGATTCTAATCTGTCATACACATATATTGTATTATTCTCTATATTTCATCGTGATATCACACAGATAGTATTTTGCTGATCATTATGACATCTATGGCTATTGTTATGTTCATTGTTACTTTACACAATTCCAAAGTTATTGCAAGGAGACTTAAAATACATACAGATGGATAGATAGATATAGATACTACAGTACTTTCCATATAATTACATAGTTGAATTGTAGTATGACTCTCCAAATTATCTGTAGCTTGAAGGAATAGAACTGTGGATGAACATGAATTGTTATTCCATTTTGTACTTGTTGTCTTTATAGAATCATGTCGCAAAAGACTTAAATATAAAATACAAAGCTTCCTCTCTTGTCCACTTATCTCGGTAAAATTCAACACCAAGGGGACAAAATACTCTTTTCATAATGATAATACGAGCATACACTTTAGAAGCATACATGGAATTTGTTCAGGTTTGTAGTCTACTTTACTCATCGTGACTACATTGTACATACATAATACACACTGTAAGCATAAGTATATGACATGTAGAAAACAGATTTTGCAGTTAGATGCTAGACCAGAAATTTTGATATCTACCTCTATCTTGTATTGTATCTGTCTTTTATCTCTCTCGCTCTAACTACACATGACGTGAGATAATGGGTAGCGAACAAACAGGAGCCATTCTTTAGCCACTTTTCATGAGAGACATGACATCCTATGATTTATAGTGTTGTTTTCAAAGGAGAATTAAAGCATATTATTGTTTACTCTTGAGCTCATCTCAATTCTCAATTATATCCCATCTTAAACTTACATATTATTATCATCACTACTAATATTACTACACGACACTGCATACAACTACGACAGTTAACCTATCCGTACATAAACATGGTTAAAACAATCTACTGGCTACTGACTTCACAAAGTCACTTCCCCTCAAGCAACTTGTTTTATTGCTTTCCTTCCATAGGAATTTTGTAAAATCTCTCCAACTTTGTAAGAAGAAGAAGAAACAATATGTATGTAGAGTAAATATCTATATACACAAATCCCTAACAAAATCCATTATAAAAATAATTTGTATGTGTCTTATACATATACTTGAAGGAGAATTTTAAACTTTAATTATTAGTGATTGTTACATTCATGTTAAATTCATTGTAATCTCATTATGTATAACAAAAACTCGTAATAATATAAAACCAACTGTTTGAACTTTGAACTTCAACTATATGATATTTTATACTTTAAGTTAGTGGAAAACATCCCTTTTCAGATTATCATTTTTTTATGAATATGCATTCAAAAGTATAATTTAATTAAACCTTTAAAAAGTGAAAACACACAAGTAAATACAGCATGTGCTTCAGATGGACAGATAGACTTAATTTGAAATTCTCCTCGTACTGTCGTGGGCGCACTGGCACTGGCATTAGGAGTATTCGTAATTCAGAGTGTGTGAGTAGCCAATAAGCATGGAAAGAGCAAGCAAACGAATAAAAGTTGAATGGAGACACCTGGGTTTGCGTGTGTGTGTGTGTGTATGTATATGTATGTGTGCTTGTGAAGGATTTACAAACAAATAACTTGATTAGTCTCAACGCCTAAAACCATTACTTTTTATTGTTCCCTCCGACTGTACATAATAGTTTTCCTCATAAAATATTTCTGTACACTCTCAAATGAATTCATTAAAATTAATAACACAATACAGAGAGAGAATGATTTCATCTAAAAAGATGAGTAGTACTCAAACACTGCTTGATTTTCACGCCTGCCTCCTTCCCTCCCAAACTAACGATTTGAGTTAGAAAACCTGCTAATAAACAGATAATCGAGAGAGAAGACAAGATAATAACAGGGAGAAAACGTGTTAGTGGACTTGAACCCTTCATTTCAAGTCTCATCAAATCTAAAGAGTTGTGTAGTCCATTACCATTAAGATGGCTATTACCTTACCTACCTCCCTAAAAGATGCAATTTCCATTCTCCACCGTAGTCCCGTAGAATAGTTTAGCCAGAGTAGACGAATATGTACAGAATCAACTGCACACGAATACACAACCACTCCTTCCCCGTCCTCTTCTCCCTCTCCATGCATCTCCAACTCAAGACATTAAAAACTTTTTTTTTTCACGGCGACATAAACTATGGTACAAGTTTTCGGAAGTGGCCAAGTCCCACAAGCGGATATATCATTTTCAATGCCGTTCTGGGTCGTCGTCATTGTCAGTACATACATACGCATATGATTTCCCCCCAATCCTAATACATTTGTACATAACTCTACCATTTACCACAATTTACGTGAGTAACAACTGGATACAATATAAAAAAAATACTCATATTTTGAATGTATATATATTATATACATACCATGCAATGAGTAGCCTATTACTATCATTATTGTTATTTGCATTTCTTGTTATCTATACAAAAAAACATATGCATAAAAGTCGAACACGAAACAAACACGAATAAGCACATTAAAATTAAATGAAGCTGGTTTTACATATTGTAATAAAAAAGGAACATCCGCCGACTGTCAGCAAAACTGTACAGAAAGCTTTGTGTTTGGGACAGTAGCCTATCCGCATCACAAAACGTATTGATCAGTAATGGAGAGTATATAGAAGGATAAATGCAGATACATACTTTTTTTAAAAACATCCTATTTGAATTTTATTTACATTTCTTTTCTCACCAAAAATAAATGTTTTCTTAACATTTGCTCTCTTTTTACCATGTGAGAAAATCATACCCGTGAACGCGAGTCTATTGAGGTATGTCCCTTTAGTCCGTCTACTTTCCACACATATACACACTATACAAGTCAACGAGAAAAAACGGTGAAAATTTATTTGATGCAAACTTTTTTTTTGTTCGTAAATTGAAATGGATTTCTTCCCTCTACTCGCGTATTTTCTGACGACAACGACGACGACGACGACCCTTTCGAACTTTGAACATAACCTTTAAAAGTGAGAATACACTATCTCCATTATATTATCATCTATCGTTACATAATACGATATACAACATTAGACATGGTCTATGTTCATTTCCTTTATGTCCCTTTCAAGTTTGCCTATAAAAGTATAAAAAAAGGCTTTACATTAGACCTTCTGCGTGTACAGTACACAGAAGAGGTAAAACAGTTATCTTCAATGACCAGAAAAAGAAACTAAAATAAATTTCGGTTTTTTTACTCCATACCTTTCTCTTCTTCCTTGGTCTTCAAGACATTAGCAATAAAAACATTAAATGATCATATTTCAACCTTACACTTCACCCACAACCCAACTACCTAAACACCCTTTCTATTGCATGTTGGAAAAACAGTGGATTTTCTTTCTAAACTAAAAAAGGATACCGATAGTATTTCTTATTTGAATTCTAAAATAATCTTGAAATCAAAACCAGAAACCGTTCTCAAAAACTTAAGTTCATGTATTATATAGCACTACACAAGATCGATAAACGATACGAGATTGAGTGTTCTTTCATATTATTCTTGATCCAAATGAGAAAGACGATGCTAAAAGGAGGAAAAGAGATAATCTCTAAAAGAAATCTCTTCTTCTAATAAAATTAATCACAAAACGATGAAAAAGTAGTAGCAAAAGTAATATCGACAAAAAAGAATAGATTCCAGAACTCCATTTTCAGTTTCATCTCACTCTATCTCAAGTTCTCAGCCCACTATCATCATTTCTCTCTCTCTTTCTTTTCCTTTTCTGTCCGTCTTTATCATTTTTCTTTTTCTATACAACTAACCACTCTTTACACCACTTGACAACGCGCTTAGAATAATAATACTTTCAACTTCCAAAAGTGATAACAACAACAACAACAACGGCAAAAAGAATGTACTTGAAAGAAAAAAATCAAAGGACAATCACGATCGTATACAACTTTTGAATTAGTATTGAAAAATCTAGCGAAAAATTACTGCTACTCTTGAAATTCACTCGAATGACGGATGAGTAATATAAATTATTGCTACAAATGTAGAAATTTCCCTGTACAAGAATAGAATGTACATGTCTGTCTGAATTGGAAATGTTATAAGAATATTAAAATGTAATAAAGTTAGTATATATTTGTGTACATTAAAACCATGAAGGTACAGAACAGTCAAAACCATATATATGTATATATATAATAATATATATAGTGGAGATAGCCAAGAACAAAATAAATATAATAAAGAAAGCATGAAAATATATATGGACACGCTATAATTGTCTATTGACTAGAGGAACACAATTTGATTTTTCGAGTTTTCTCTACTCCTCCACTTGGGATATATTTATAGATATACAAAAGGTGCATGGTTATACACATATGAAATACTAGAGAAATATTATACGAAGTGTACAGAATTATGCGCCCATTCGTATTCGAAGAATTGAATGTGCACACACAATGTCTGGTACAATAGCAACAATACAATCATAATATAATGCATACAATAGTTTTTCAAATGATCTCAACACTTTCTTAGCAGTGCTATTCATAAATTGAATTATCACGATGAGTACGATTGTGCTACGATTGTGCCAGGTGAAAAGGCTGAAGTTTCCTTTCCTTTCTTCATCCCCACCAACCCGTCAACCTTACCTTTATCCTCCGACCAAATACACAAAACTCTCCCTAAACAACCTATACTATTAGTATATTATGCTTCCTCTTTGGGTATTAACCAACATACAATAATAATGATATTCCTATAGCACAGTATAGTACGTACAATTTACTTTGAAAGAGAGACAGAGAGAGAGAGAGAGGTAAAGCTCAAAACTCAAAACTGATGCAGAGTTGAACATGTCCGTCTCTGTATTTATTTATTTTCCTTTAAAAAGCTTGAATAATAGTGAATTGTGCCGATGAATAGGGCTAAGGATAAGCTGACTCAAGTAAAGTATTCAACATAATGGTTGACCAAACCGAGCAAAAGAAAGAGCTGACTATGGCCACGACTACACCATGACGATCCTCAAGCCTCCTTACGTTCCACAAATAAAGGATCCATGTGTGTGTGTGTTTGAGCGGGCCCAAAGACTTGGACTCATACCATTTGTACACACACACACAAATACTTACATACACAACACATCACTAGACGACTGGGTAACAGAATCAAAACTAAACAGAGAGGTAAGGGAAAACGTTCCTTAAACTTTCATCCACTTTGATTCAATTGAATTCAAATGCAGAAAAAGTAGAAGAAGACGACGAAGAAGACGCAGAAAAAGAAGTGGAAGGGAAAAAAGAAGAGAAAAACACATTAATCTTTCACAATTCGCATCGCACTCGAGTAAATAGCTTTTGTTGCATACGTATTTCATTCGAAGGCAAACCTCGTCATTCTTCCTCAGTGCATATAAAGTACATCAAAAGTTTACACGCATACCTTTTCCCCTTCGATTTGCAATCTCAATCGTACTGTTTATCCATTGTATGTATACATTTTTTTAGCTTCAATTTCTTGTAGAATCCTTTTCGCATAAAAACATGACTTTAATTATGCAACGATTTTTTCTTGTCTACAACATGTAATACGGTTATCTTTGATATTATTTGTATTTATTATAAAACGACAAATAGAATTTATCAAAAATTCAAGTAACATTGTTAGTAATGATTTTCAAATGAAATTTGAATGGATATAACAAAATCGAGTCTACTCAAGTTATAAATACAATTTGATGTTTCATGAATAGTGTGCCTGTGTGTCAGCAACTACTAGGAAAATATGAATGCATTAGAGCCCAGGAGGGGAAAAATAAAAAGTAATAAGAAACTTTGTTAGTTTTTGCTGTAAATTAACCGACATGCGGACTGATGTTGTTCCCAAGGGTCGAAACAAATTCAATATTAAACATAGTCATTCATAATGATCCCGAACGTCAATGAGTTGAATAGGAAAGAGGTCTCACACAACAATACGGTTCATAATTGAGCTCGCTATTGAATTTGCATTCATCGGATCGGTCCCATACCAGTTCCCGGACAGCTTGCTCTGTCACAAAAAAAAAGCTATGGCTCTTCTTTTTGTTATTTTTATTTATTGTCATTGTTCTCTCCTGGTCTCTGCTTTCTGTTTCTCTCTATCTCCAATGGAGATTCTCCATACACCATAAAATATACGAAAGACTTATTCAATACGGACTGTTGTGTATACATGAAAAACACTGACTCTCATTCTGTGTGACTTGACTATCAACATGAACTTATGGTGAATGTCTACCCCTCGTTGAACTACTACATAGTACAAAACACATGAAGAGCTGCGTTTGAACTAAATAGGAACCTATTCTTTAAGGTGGAAACGGAAACACTTGTTTTCCCTAATCAAATCATCCTATTCAAAACTCTATTCACTTCTCTTTCTCTCTCTCTCTCTCCACTCAATACATATTTGATGCCACACGAAAAACGAAACATGCACTCACTATATACGACGACCCAATCCTGTCATGCCACAGCATGGAACAGAACACACACAAACAAATATATGCACAAAATATACAGATACATACAACCATGACACGATTCGGGCATGTCCGGAAAACTGCTTTTGCTTCTTCCTTCTACCGTGACTCAAGAGTATACACAACAAATACACAGATATTCTTTTGCATCAACATCCTATTTTATTATTCAGAGTGATACTGATGATATTTGCTGTATTATTATAAAATTATACACATTTTGTTGTGTTACTTATTATTATACTCTCTACTAATCTTCTACCTGGGTTTTGTCATGTGCTCTTATTTGTTTCGCTTGACATTGACATGCATAAACAGATTCCTCTAGAAAACTCTGTATACAGTAGTATACACCGTACTATACAGGGATAACGTCAAGCATGCAATTTCCGCAAGTTTACCAATACAATTCTAGTTATTTTGTAAATGCAAACGAAAAATCTTATTAAAAAAATTCGTGTGACCTTTAGTTTCCTGAATCAATACATAACAAGTGACTAAAGGTACATTCAGTAAATCCAACAAATTTACACGTGAATTTAATGCTACACAGTTCATCAAGTTGAATGACAATAGACTTTTTACTTTTTACATTTAGTAAATAAAGTGTGATATAAATAAATACATAATAATTGTGTACTGTAAAAAAATCTATAAATTATTTAACAAGTAATTAGTAGGATATCAAATGACAACTATTACATACAGGTATTTTCTAAGTATGCGAGTACAAAAGAAATACTTTGCAGCTTGAGAGTATTATTATTATTAATGCGACGAATAAACGTTTGGAACCTTTAACTTTTCTCTAATTTACAATGAATCAGGGCCAATGTGGATTGTGGATTTTATAATTTACATGAAGATAAGTTGACAAAATGTTATATTATGGAGTATGGAGATTGGAAAGCAGATGCTCTGGCAATAAATATAATTCTGATATTTTAATTTACTTCAACACTAGAAAACTATGATTAGATATGATAGAATTATTGCATTGTATTGATATAGTAGAACAGAAATCTATCGAATAGAGTGAAGAGAATACACACAAACAGAAAGGGAGACGACTAAAGAATCTTTCTTATTTACAAAATCTGTTGGTGGCAGTGGCATTCAGCTTGTCATCATCCATTCCGATTCCATAATGGCATTCAGTCGCATTCATCAGACTCGACTCAAAATAAATAATATATTCATCCCCTAGTTTGTAGCTTCTCTTCCTTCACAGTCCTCAGTCACTATCTCTCTATTATTATGCATAATGGGAAATTCTTTTCAAAACACGAGGTTACAATTGCTCCATCAACAATTCAAATACATTGTATACCACAACATGCGGTTTTTCCCTGTTTAACCATTTTTTCCCACTCGATAGCAAGACTCATCATCGTGTGCATATACGTAAGTACATAGTACATACTCCTACAGAATCTATTTCAAATCCCACACATCACATACTCACCAAGAGTCGCACAACTACTGATATAATAATAATAAAAATAATAATATGCAAGCAATCATTCTCCGGTTGGCTTTAGTTTTTTTCTGCGTGTCGTCAATCGTCAAGTGAATTCGAATGTAAAGGATTTCAGATTTTGTAATAAATACATATATATATCTTTTTGCGTGTGTTGTAAGGGCGAAAGCCAAATCGACACAATAAATAAAACCCCTTATCTATCTATATCTTTTTGCGCTATAGCATGTCCAATATGAACAATGTGCTATTTGGACTATGTGTAAAATTGCACCTATACTAATAAACAGAATAATTTTGAAATATTTATGATGTGTGTTGGAATGAATGATAAGACTAATTGTAGATTGGCAAGCACGTTAATTTCCATTTAAATATGATATGTTCAGTATGATGTGAAAATACCAAACCATCAAGTCTTTTGTGGATTTTCCTATATCTAATAGGAAAGTAGTAGCTAGTAAGTGTGTGTTGAATGACTCGTAAAAGCCCAAAAGGAGTAGTTTACACTTGCTCCTGACAACTGAGATAACCCATGTTTTAAGTAAAGCCAAAAAACCAACAACTTCGCATTCCTTTGAAGGCATGATAAATAACAAGACGTCTCGATAAACAAGTGTAGATGGATGATGATACAAATTAATCACTCTCGACTTATACTACATACAAGTTTATAATATCCATATCCCGACAACTCAATTATGTACACAGTCCATGTTAAATGGAAACACCTATATATCAAACACACATGCTCTGTACCAGCAACTTATTAAAATTCGTATTTTAATTTCCAACAAGTGTATGATTTGAGGAAATGAACTTAATGATAACATTTCGAAATGCACTATATAGGACACGCAAAATGGAAACTGTTTCCCGTTGTACAGGCTTTTTAATTATTATTATCTTTATATTATAATTGTAGAGAGAATACCTAGCTGGTCAAAATATATTTGGTTGATTGTTCAGTTGTTCAGTCAAGATTATATGATGGATCATTGAGGGTAAAATATGTATGTACACAACAAATGAAAGAAAAACACATGATAGGTTGGTTCATTTGAGCATTGTTGATGGGGAAGTTGGAAAGTTTGTATGAAACTTTTTGGGGATTTCAAAAGAAAAGAATTAAAATGACAGAGAATGAGGGTTCTTTCATACTCTGTGGACGTTAATGGTGTGACTTTTGGCCCACTCCCGCAGATAAGTTTGGGGTATCGATTAGAACAGTCACACTGAACTTACACGGAGAGAGGGAGAAAATCTTCAGTACATATTGGTTACCTCAATACAACAAGCTTAACACAAAGTCAAATGTTCCACGTACACACACATATATACATATACGATATATATATAGGTAATAGACTGTATGGGTATAGCAAATAGCATGAGTTTCATAAATTGTGTAGCTGGTCAAACTCTCCATATAATATACCAAGTAAATTCATTCATTATTTAAATACATGTATTTATAGTTACTTTCGACTATACAGTACGCGCTATACTGGGTAAATAGAGAGATACCTGTACATATTCTATTTAAGTTTACACCGGTATAAAGGAAATGAAAATAGTCAAACTGTCTATTCTCTCCCTCTCTTTAGTTTTTCTAGTACACTTAAACCATAGCTTTAACTTTAGAGGTTAGGTAAAAGGTTCAGTGGAAATCTATAATATTCTCTCTCTCTCCCTCTGATACATGAGAAATTCTACAAAGATGAACCATGAGATGTACATACATATTATGCTCAACTGTGGAATTTCCATCCTCGGGCCAAGTCACATCAGCATCATAGCATAGACACAGGAGAGAAAACGGTAGCTAGGAATTTCAACAGCGGAGCCCAGTTGTCTGGTGTGCCTGCTTGTTCTCTTCACGTTCTAAGGGCTTTTGACTTTATAGATATACCTTTTGAAAAGGCAGAGGCAAACTGAGTCACGGTGTGAAGAAATCAATGGCATGCTGAGTTCAAATCCAACATCGAAAAAATACCTACTACCCCCTGACAACGAGGCAGCAGCCGACAACACCAGCAAACCAACCAAAGTAAAGAAGAAGAAGAAAAAAAAAATTTTTACGTCAAGCTAAAAGTTGAATGAATGAAAAATTTATTTATAAAAAGGCAATCCTCCTCCGTCCATCACAGGTAAGTAAACGTGTTGAGGAGAAGAGGAAAAAACAAAAAAAATTCTAAATGGTCTTGCAGACCTTTTTTTTTTACATAGATATACTACCTGACTATAATAATATCCAAGGTAAAACTATAATGCATTATGTGTACTACAACTCACATTTTTTCCCGGAACGTACGTGATTCGGATCACCTAAAACGCTTAAACTAAAAACTTGGACAAACTTATATTATAAGTTTACAATACCTGACCGAAACCCCCTCAAAAAAACAACACCTTTATAATAATATAATAAATTCTTTCATTCGTGGCTTAATGTACATAAAGCTTACAAACATCCATATGATAATAATTGTGTTATTGTGTACATTTGCATTGGTTTCAATTTTTTTATATAGGTAAGCTCGCATGATATCATCATTCATCATGTATATACAGTGCTGTGTTCACTATGTATTATGTATATGGATACGCAGTAGTAGTGAATAGTCTCTCTTTTCTTTGCAATGGAAATTGAGCCGTGTTTCAGCTCTGACGTAGACTCATTGTACCCAAGTTCTCCAGACAAAAGCTAACCAACTTAATACGAAAAAATAGAGAATGTCCTGCAAAATAATTTAGTGCATTTTTATGCAAATTCAATTTAGGAGAAAAATGAATGGACCCTGCTACATACACGGTATTTTTTTATTATATACATAGTTCCAAACTCTTAGTTTGAAAAGTAAGTAAAATCTTTCGATGTGAGAGTCACCAAAAATCGGTTTGTAGAAATATGATGCACTATCCCTATGTGAAAAGACATGCTGTAAAGAGAGCAAACTGGGTAAAAGTACTTAACTTGGTAGTTGATTTCAATCAGTTGTAAATTTGGATAGGCTCAGGAGCGGAAAAGAGTTGTCTGTCTGTCTATCTCTCTCTCTATCGTCTATAGTATACGTGTGTGAAGGCGGTCATTTGCAGAGATTTTTGCATGAGTAGGTGTGTACTACAAGAACAAGAGCGTAGAATACCTGAGAATGGAGTCGTGTCATGCCATTGAGGGAATGATTTGCTTTTCTTAGGCCGTCAGTACAATTGAAAATACTACTATAGTCCATAAGGTATTATTTATGTTCAGACACACGCTGGTAGAGTTATTTCAGTTGATTACTAGGTGTGTTTTTCTCTCCTATTTCTACATTTTCTAACAATAAAGCTATAACACCCTCAGTTTCCTCATGCACAATACGCACACACTCAAGTACCGGAGGAATTTTAAACCTTCCATCTCACAATTCAGCTACACATTAATAATTGAATCGTTTTTTCCCTTTTGCATATAAAGGCCAATGAATTCTAAGAATGCGTACTCAAAAAAATTATGCCTAATTTATTTTCCTTGAAATATGAAGTTGATGTTTTTATAGTCATGTAGTTACTTATGTATCTATCATGTGCATCATGGTACGGCTACCACAACATGCACTTATACACTTGAACATTACAATTGAATTGAGCAAGTTAAAAATACTGACCTCTTAATGCTTCCATTGGCACCGAAGGGTACGGGAATGAATATGGATATCCTTCTTTTTTCAATGTCTTAGGTTTCCGCCGTGGTCGGTACTTGTAGTCAGGATGATCCTTCATGTGTTGTGCTCGAAGTCTCTTGGCTTCGTCAATGAAAGGTCTCTTCTCATCTTCTGTCAAGAGTTTCCATTCTGGAGACAAAAAAAAACATTATATTTATTATGAATGGTCTTTAATGGAAAAATTATTGCAGATTTGTATCTATATAATATAAATTTGATAAACGCACCAGCTCCCAATCGCTTGGAAATTTCCGAATTATGCATTTTTGGATTCTCTTGAGCGATTTTTCTTCTTTGCATACGAGACCAGACCATAAAAGCATTCATTGGACGTTTAATGTGATCGTCACATCCAAGTCCCATGGATTGATCTTTATTTTTTTGTTGTTGAGATTTGACCGATTGTGGAGACATAAGACCTGTAGATGATCCAGAAGAGGAAGATGTACTTGGTGGTGTCAAATGAGCTGTAGCTGCAGACGGATGAAGATGATGATGAAGTGCTGAGCCAATACCATGATGATGGTGTGACATGAGGGAGGATGGTGGTGGGAGACCGTGCGAAGCCGCCAGAGACATTAGCGGTCCATTCGGTCCACCCGACAAACTATGTGAAATCCGAGAACTTAAGTCGTGTGTTAACCTACTGTTGTAACTTGATAGTCCGTTGTCTTCACACATTTTGAAATGTTTTGTTCAACAACGACGATGATGATGAGGACTGTGTGTCTGTGTGTGAGTGAGCAGAGGGAAAACGGGAAAACGAACGAGATGATTTGATTTTGGGGTTTACTCTTCGTGAGTCTCGGCACTCTTCTATTCCTGCTGTATTGATGCCTCTCAAGTACAATCAATGGCTTTTCAAATTTTAGGGTGGCTTGTCTCGTTTTATCCTCACAGCTTCTCACCCATTATCTATTGTCCAGAACAAATTAGAAATTATTTATTTATTTAGCTAGATTACTTCCCTCATTCTCATCTATTCAACTTATCACTTTCCCATTACATCATATATACAACATGCACATATGTATTATACACGCAGATATGCATGTACTCTATATTTAATTTATTCCTTTTTTCCTTTTTGTTAATTTGAAAACGTTCATTCAAACTCTAAAACTCTTCATAGTCCCCTTTTTCAATTACTTTTTTCCGTGAATATTGACTTTACTTCCATTGTACGAAATTCTCCTGATTCTATATATAAAGCAACGTGACACTCTTTCCTTGTTTCATCAAATATTTAATTTTTGCACGGTTAAAATAAACTGTACTAAAAGAGTCTGTGTAATATAAAAAGTATTCGGAAAGACGACTTTTTTCTGCTATGAAAACTTCAACAATTGAATCTGGTGACTAAATCAACAGCGCGCGTCTAGAAAAAAAAAAAAAACTTTTTGACTTACTTTTGTTTCGGATATTTTAATTGTGTTTTACGACGTTGTTTTCTGTACACAGAAGAACTTTGTAGTTGTTGTAGTTGAATATTCAGTTAGTAAAAACTCCTTACAAAGAAATTAGTATTGCAAGTGCTCTTTAAGGTTCGTCAATTTTACTTTTAATTTTCACACTGTAACTTTGTTTTTTTTTTCTTTCTTGAATTATATGATGACCAAGAGTTGAGTGGACATCAACATTCTCAAAGTTTTATCCATGGTTGTGTGTATGTTGTTTTATGCAGATATATTGTAATAATAATTGTTTATTGTGTTTGTAGATAAAGCTGGGAAATATTATTATTATTGTTATTATTCAAGAAAAAAAAAGATGATGAACGAACAAGAATTCCACACAGTCAGAGGCCAGAAGGACGACAAAAGAAGGAGAAGAAACTCATACAGAAGTCGGCAAACAGGTATGAAGAATATTCTATGCACGTCTTTGTAGTTTGTGGTTTGTGATTTTCAACTTAAAACTCTGTACGCATTCTACCTTTTCTCTTGATGTACAACTCAAAAGTGAAATACACAAATCAAAAGATAATTTTCGCAAATCAAATTAATGTATGTAAACGTTTTGTTCTCTGTATACCATGTGTATATTCTCTTTGGTCAAACTGTCGTAATGTAATCAAGCCACACAAATCTCTCTCTTCTTCACAGTTCAGAAACAAAATACAAATTACTTTTCAAGTACGTTTTTTTGGAGGGGTGTGGGGGGTATATTAGAAGCGAATCCACCAAAAACACCACTAGCTATTTTAAATCAAGATTCCGAAAGATTTTTCTAATCGTGTCCAAACAATTTCCTCACACTGGATATTGAAATGGAACAAAAAACTCAGTTTCTTCAAAAGGTATAATCTATATGGTTTCGTCTCACTTTTATACTTTCGAATTCGAACGTAAATGTATATATTTTTGGGTGCACTTGTATTAAACTTTTTTTTTTTGTTTTAGGATTCTCTTTGTAGTTTGATTCGTCAACTTTATCACAACAATTATATTCCTTGTTTGTTTGTATATAGGTAAAACAACTGATTGGTTCCAAACAAAATAAATGCAAGGATTCTTCACAACTTTTTTTTGTTGAAAATGTTCACTTTGAAGAAGATGATTTTGTCCTGAGACGGTAAGGAATTGTACCTGGATAGAGATAATGTGCTGTTGGAGCTAGTGTGTGAATGAATGATGTAGTAGTTGTCAAGTGTGTAAATGATGAGGATAGTGTATAAAGAGAGTGTAAAGTTACAGACGTTCACACGGGTCGAGAGTGGAGAAACATGTGTTCTTCTGGTGTTTCGGTGAGGTAGTCTTGTTGTTTGTTGGAGTTGTGTGGAAGCAATAGAATTTTTTGGTTTTAGAGAACGGAGGGTGGCAGCGCGGCATTGAGGAGAATAGAAATAAGGGTGTGCCAAGTTTTGTGTAAAAGCCAATAGGCAGTGAGAGGGTAGGGCAAACGAAAGACTAAAGCTTTGGTCCAGTATCTCATCTCATCTTCCCGCATCCACATCTCTCTCTACAGCTACAGAGAGTCGGCTATACACATCATTGTCTCGCTCTTTCTGGAATCTCTGGAGGTGGCTCCATTCAATACGATTATTTCGGATTTCCTCGTAACAGTAGTGTTATAGGGTCAAAACTCTTTTCTCTCTCTATCTTTCCAACCCGGATTCCATGCACATGCAAGTATATACAACAGAGAGAGAGAGGGAGAGCTCGTCGTACAAACACATTAATATTTTATCACTATCACCGTCTTGTCTTTCTTATTCTTGTTCCTCTCCTTCCTTTTCTCAAATTCCAATTCGAATCGAATAGAGAGACTTGGGAACGGATGGATGGGTAGAGAAAGAGAAGTAGATGCAGCATCTTTTTTATATGAATTGACAATGCAATACAATTAGTCGTACGCAAACAATGTTGTCTACCTTATACTTAGATCGTCTTCTTTTCTTTTCATTTTTTATTCCCTTCTCCTTCTTTTCTATATACTTTTCTCGCATCAGAGTCCTCTGTTCCATTGTTATCCTTTTTCCAACCTACAGAAAAATGAGAACTTTCAATGCGTCGCTTCTCTATTGATGAACATCCATAATATTTTTGCAAATCCAAATCATCTCATTATAATGAGGAGAATTATATTGCATAATGTAACAAGACTATACATATAATCATAATTTACGCAGGTGAATAATACTACGGTATAATTCCAATTAGTCTTATACAGTTATCGTAATGATAATGATAATAATTTCTACATATATTATTTTGGAAACCAACTTTTTTTTTGCCATTCTCAGCCATTTCAAAACTTTTTTTATGCCTAATCCTAGTACACGTGTAAGTACATGGAAAGTATGATAATAGTAGTATGATTGTGATTTTTATGACTGATAGATGTGTACGATGTAATATAGACATTGGAGATTACAATACATTGCTCAGTTTACATGATGGTGATAGTTGAGAGTCATTAACCAAATTTGATGGAATCTCTCATGTCCAACATATTGACGGAAGAGATAGAGAAGAGAGAAGCTACAAAGAATTGGACAAGTATTTAATTGTAAGTCAGCTGTAGACAGATCGAGAAAGGTGTGCGGCGCTTAGAGTGAAAAGCCAAGGGAGTTATTCATTCAAAAATTCTATTTTCCCTCAGACAAGTATTATTTCGTTAGGAATAAAAGACGAGAGCATAATGGGAGTAAATGGAACAGAACGAGAAACGAATAAGCATTAGTTGAATGCCTTTTGGAAGAGAAGGTTAATGTTAAATAGTCGAATGTCCAAAACATGTCAATCAGAAAGAGATCCATTTCTTATTTTGAAATTCAACTTGTACTCAAGTCTTGACTCTTTTATACATTTTTTTCTACTGTATGTATGTACCTACAATACAGCTACAGATGCATGTTTATAAATGTAACAAAAAAAAAATCCAATACACTTGAGTGTACATTTTTTCTCCTTCAAATCTTGATCCTCAGAAATGAGAAAAAAGAAATACATCCATCCATCCATCTATCTAGGTATCTTTTTATTTTTTTAGCCCCTGCACTACACTTTTTGTGTATGTGAAACATTCCAATTTAAAATTATATATTCTCAAGATGCAACATTTATACGATTAAAAATTTTAAATTTGGATATATTACATTGAGTAAAGATAGAATTTAGAAGGTAGGTATGTAGTATGTGTAGAGAGAGTTTTATCATGGTAGGGAATTAGTCCAAGTCGTTTTTATAAAAAAACATTTGAGATGTGGATTATTATTACATAGATTTATGTACCTACACAACGCACACTCACATATGCACATGGAAGAAGCTTAAACGAATACTAGTTGACTTGACCATAAATCATATTTGGTGTGTATACGTCTGTAGCACAGCATTTCAGTGGCAGAGGGGCAGTGTAAAGGAGAAAAAGAGAAATGAATGTAGAAAAAAACCAGGGAACAAAGTTAAATCCGAGTTGTGTGTAAAGTTATATAAAGTTTGAAGTCAAAGCGAATGCTCAGTAGAGTCAAAGGAAATATCATTCATAGGTATACATGGCGTATCATAGTACTAGTGTAATATGCATTTGTAAATAAATGGACACCTTTAGAGCCTTTCAGAGCCAATCTAATTCATCCATTATGCTCAGTTAAAAGGGGCTTAGCTTGAAAATTCCGTTTTTGTATGAGAATCCATGTAGACTTTCATGTTCTCTTTCCTCATCCTGTATGTTGAATGCTGATGTGAATCGTCATTCAGCTTGACATAATGGTACGATGAGATGATGACCATTGTCCATCCTAGTTAAGTCCTCCGTTCATTTCTCTCTCATTATTCCATCCACTGGGTATATTCTTTCAAATCATGTGTATGCCGTATGTATAATATTATTGTATAACTTGTATAACTAGTACAAAAACATATGTATTTATATTGCGTCAGCTCAGCCTTTGCCCATATCCATGCGTAAAAAAAGAGTGTGTATAGGTATATGTAAATATGTTATGTAAACACAAATTATTCTATGATTACCTATGCATGCTCTATGTTATTGTTAGAATATACAACATTTCAATGCTGAGTGTCAAATCATTACAATGATAATGACGATGATGATATGGCTTCATTAATTTCAAACTTTTTGCATGGCCTACTATTTACTCCATGTAATATTACATTGTACTTTCATACAGTCCATCATTCCATTGTTATCAATGTTTTAATTCGTATTGATTGTATTATCACATGCGAGTTTCGGGATTCTCAAACTCAAGCCGGACAAAGCATACAAATATACGGATAGGAAAGTTATTAGACTCTGTATAGACTCTTGATCAGTTCATGTAAAGAAAACTCAAACAAAACAAAAACAAAACTTGAATCCTTAAGCTTCAAACGAAGGAATTTTCTGTGTATTCTATTATTATCTATAACATAAACAATAAAACATGAATTTATTAGTACGGCTAACTGACCAACTATTCCTTTGACTCAAACAATAATTAGCCAGATTTAACATTCTTCTCCCAAAATCATTGCCAGCAGGTATTAAAATTGTGAATAGATCCATGTATTATTATTCATATTGTATTTCCTTTCACAATATGTCAGAGCGTTTCTTGCATTGATGTATAATTTGTATCTTTATTTCATAAATTTGAATCAAGTTTTATACCTGGATACGCCGGATTTTTTAAGAAAAACTACAAACTAGATAGGAAATGCTGAGAAAACGTGTTAATAGGAATCAGTCAGATAATTAATGTGCATGAGACATAGAAATTTGGAATGGAAGAGAGAACGACGACTGAAGCTCATATTGCTGTGTATATGTAATAATATGTATGCATGTATCACCATGTATGTATGTGAACATTGTTCTGTGAATGATGATGAAACAGCTTTGATGTGTAAACAAAAGAATAATTGAATCAGAATAGAAATGGTTTAGAAAATGAGTTGGACAGAGGAACGACCACAGACACGGACAACTCACAGCCCACTCAATCGGCTCAATAAGGCTTCAACTTGAGCTATCAAATCAGAATCAGAGTTATCAGACACAAGCTTTGAAATCTATTCAATTTTATTTCATCTCATCATTTCTGTTTCTCTCTCTCTCTCTCTCTCTCTCTCTCTCTCTCTCTCTCTCTCTCTCTCTGTCTCTTGATCTTTTACTATCAGTATCAATAGCATAGGACGATCGGATGTGTATACTATTAGGTGATACATAATAGGTATGGTTCAGTTGACTCTTTCATAAAGATTTATCTTAGTCTTTTACCATTTCAATTCTGATTCCAACTTTACCAGCAAGCATAAAGCACAAATGTCCAACAGAGGATCAAATTTTTTTCTTTCAATTCACATATGTATAATGCATTTGTATTTTTTTTCATTTCTGTATAGTACTGTTGTCTGTATGCCTGTATGTGTGTCTCTAAAGTCTTTTTTTACCTGAGAATTCAAGTTATTATGCATGGATAATGGTATTGTACTTGGGTTTGAATGCTTGTAGTTGTCGTTGTATGGACGAGGACGACGACGAACGAATATGATTGCTGAGTGTTATTCTGTTGTGGGTATTATTTGCGTTAGCTTTTACCAACCTTTTCCTTTATGGTTGTCACTGTTGTCAGTGTATAGCCTATTATATTTGTCTCGATTCTAATGTACAAAGCATAATGGGGAAGATTGTTATCGTTCTAACGATTACTGACAATTCTAATTTGACGAGTAGTTTTTTTCTACACTCTTTCTCCAATACAACACCAAATCTGTTCTGGTTACGCACAAAATAGTATAGTCACCGGCTGTTTGATATTCTTCTATTGGTTGATTTTTTCCCTTTCTTCGTCGTCATATTACAAAAAAATGTATATCATATTATTATGTATTATGTATATATATGTATATATTGTGGTCGTTCTGTCATAAACCTCAAACTATCCATTTCACTTTTTTTTACCTTGTCTTTATTGTTCTCGAAATTTGTTTTTGATGTATTATCCAAAAATCAAACCCAGTCCTTAATCTCTGGTATTACTATTGAGTTTGGGAGTATATGACATATGAATGCCAGTTGCTGCATAGTACGAAATGTTGTTTTATTTGATTTTTTATCCTACAGTTGTTCAATGCAAATGCGTAAATTTGAAATCCGCTATTATTGAGCATTTTAAAAAAATTCAGAGTTTTGAACCTGTAAGCAAAATGATACTTTACTTGTATAAAAAACATGCTTGGGAAAAGGGAAAGAAAAGAATAAGAAATAGAAATAAATTGTAGTGGAAAACTTGGAGGATAAATGTCAATATATATAATTGAGGAATGTAGGAGAGTCGAGATCGAGATGTGATCACTCTGTATAGATGTTTGTAAAATATCCTTTTACTCTTGTCGAGTTGATAAAAAGCCGAAAGAATATATAGTCTTGCAGAACTTCGTGAGGTTATCATGAAATGTAAAGCTTTCTACCTGTTGTGCTGTGTTGTGTTGTGTAAAAGCTCGTACGATTTCGAGCAAGTTCTTGTGTCCCTCCGCGTTAACTAAATGAGAGGAATCATGAACATCGTGAACAATATAGTATTGAATATAATGAGGCTTCTCGAATAAATTCATATTATAATCACACGTAGTCTCCATTTTTGTCTATTGTGTAATAATAAAAAGGACTGCGGAACTTCTAAATATGTCGACTTGACTCATGTTTAACTTTTTCACTTGTCCACGTTTCAAGCTCCAACTTTTTTTTCAGTACTTACATTATTCTTTTGACTTGCTGTAAAATGTAAGACTTGTATAATTTTTTTTATTGTACTAGAGATTCCTTGTATGTATACTATGTATGCATACATTGTGCTAGTGCATAGTTTTAAATTTAACGTTGAAAAAGAGAGAAAAAAGATTGACTATAAACAGAGAGGACATTTAAAAATAATACATGTTTATAAATAAAAAAAATACTCGCGTGAAGGAGGGTACCTAGTTATTATTTACGCATACTATTGTGTTACGTCTTGTTATCTTGTATAAAAAAAATAAGCTAAAGGTGTCATCTTCCGAAAAATCCATGTATATTATGATGAAGTAGAAAGTAGGAGGAAAAACTGTGTATGTATATTTTATATAATTCTGAGTGTATATGTGTATGTGTGGAGATTTTTATATATAAAAAAAATAGTCGTTGCGTTGTACGATTGGAGTTTTTATTCGAGGACACAAAAGGAGAACCGCTCGTAATCGTATTATACAGTGTCACATTCAGCCCTTCTTCTTTTCGAGCGTTTCATGTCCATCTAGTCAGTCACATCAGAGAGGAGAGAGTCTCATGGTATGACATTATAGCTTCAGAACTCACAGATATTTATAATGTATGCATCTGCACATTCACGTTCTCTCTCGAGCATTATTGTTCTCATTACATTTTGGCTATGTGGACTCTGTCAAATCCATGGAACTATTACAATACAACTTGTATTTGCTGTATGGATTTGTTCGGGGAGAGAGAGAGAGAGAGAGAGAGAAGATACTCTGTATGTGTATGTGTGTCTGTAGTCTGTACTGTCTGTAGCCTTGTTTGTTTTGGATGGTCTCGAGACGGCCGGACGGATAAACGGACAGTTTTAATACGAAAATTATAGATGTATTAAACGTGCGCTGTAATATATGGTATATGATATTACATTTTATATAATGTGACGGGGGAAGGAATAAAGAGCAAAGAAGATCGAAAAAAAAGAAATTTCTCAACTGCTCTAATCTCCTGCCTTTACATTGTACTGCGGATGAAAAAAAATTTTTACACTAGACTAAACCTTTTATTGGTCACAATGTTGTGTTCTATAGGAACCCAGATTCTCTCTTGTCCCTCTCTATAGGTAAATACTAACGACAAACAGTTTGAGATACAGAACGGATATTCAACTTAAATATATTATTTTGCTTATATTATTGTGCTTTGTTGGACTAACATAATCATGGGATGTGGACGTCGTGGATGAGGATGAAGTATCTACTCTACACACAAGCACACACACATCCACAATACACATGCATATTTCTTCCATGTTCACGCAAACCAAAATAAAGAAATGCAAGCAAGCATTCACTCATCGTCAGTATACGGCTGATTACATTGAATGTTTTCTGCTTAGTGCTAAATCTAAAGTCTCTCTTTCCTTCTTTCTCTGTGCTACTGTTGACTATTGTCGTCTATTGTTGACGTTGGAGTTTCTAGGTATTTATTTCAACTATATGTTATGAGATTCAAAACGAAGACGGGGGAAAAAAGCTCAAGCTCCTTGAGGCAAGTGAGTCCTCATGTGCTTTTTCCTTTGGACTTTTTTAATTCAACGAATAGATGAAAAGAGACGCAGGTTTTGTAAATATTTTTGCCACATTTCCCGAACAAATGCTATCACTTAATCCGACATTGTTCGCCGCTCTCCCCTTATTCTCCCCTTAAAACCTTCAAATTGTGAAATCCTATACATAGAATAAACCCAACAAATTTGAGTTTCCTATTTTCTTTTCTGTATGTAGATCTGAATATCTGTCCGTGTCCGTACATACTTACATACACAGACCTATACTCTAACACATATTTTTCTAATCTCCATGTTTGTGTATTTCTATTTCTATATACATATTTCACTCTTGAATAGTATAATAAATGATTTTATAATTAATCGTTGTTTATTTGTGCTTGTGAAAATGTTTTTCGGGAATTAAAAACTAATATTGCAGTAATAATGAGGGGAATAATGGATTCCCTGTATTCATGAGATAACAGAGGGGCAGATTTCCCAGATAAAAGTACAATTTATCGGTGTTGGGTAGGTTTCATTTGAACGGTTTGTAACAATAACCGTATGCAGACTCGTTGTATTCATACGCATAGAAAGGGAGAGCAAGCGAGAGATAGAGAGAGAAAAAAGGTTGGAAATTACAATTTTTGCAAACGGCCAAGTTGAGTATTATTATATAGAATGTGGGGAATTGGTGAGACATTGTAAACTGGAGAGATACTTGGAAGAGTTGGTAGGTGTAAAAAATCGATTTTATCAATGAAGTGGAGAGACGAGTACACGGTCAAATGAGCTTTTGTCAATGGTGACTTTCTCCCATGTATATAGTATATATACTATATACCTAGTGGTTATATGATGTTTCTCTTTTGGGGGGATGGGGTTTCGGGTGCAGTGACACACATTATTTAGCATTGAGAAGTTGAGTTGAGGTGAGGCAAATCACGAGACACTTTTGGATGATGTATTTAAGCAGGAAATGAGGTAGATTTTTTCTCCTGCTACACTCAAATGGAACGACAAAGATACCTAATAATGGCTACAAACTTACAAAACACACACAAAAAGAAATTCCAAAATATGTCCATGTAAATAGAAGCCATGTGATCCGAATCCTCCAAATGCATTCTACAATCTGCCGATACATGTGAGTAACAAAACGAACAGCTCATTGGTGTCAAAGCTATACAGATATGTTCGTACACACATACGCACACACACGTAAACCATTGAGCTTTGTCCATGGACGTAAGTAATGTGTGTGGAGTAACTAAGCGCTCCGTTGTGTCATATCGTGTCGAATGTTTGAGGGCCATTCTGAGTCTCATTCAAGCCGTAATGAATAACGACACGTTGTATTCAATCTCCAAGGTATACTCCATTGGGAAGCTGTTGGCTACCCTTAAGGACAAAGACAACAATAAAGGGACTCCAGTAGTTTAGTAAATGTGTACACAGGCACATAGTGCCACATACCTATGCGGATACGCTAGCTCACCTCTCTTCTTCCTATAGTATAGTAGTATAGCAGTAATAATCATAATAATAATAATGTGTCTCTGATTGTATGCGCTAACTCGGATTTGTATATTTATATTTACAACTTTTCCATTCTTTCTGTCCATTATAGTGCACACAGTATATTTGAAAAACATAAGGATTTAGATTTTTCACGTTGAAATTTCGTGTGTGTGTGTGTATTCTGTGTATACGGATTTGGTGTGTCGGGTCGAGTCGAGTGTGTGTGTGTGTGTGTACTATGTAGTAGGTATGCATGTGTAGAAGCAGCAGCAGCATAACGAATACTTTACATGAAATGTTGTTGTATACCTTCAGCCCCTAAAATGGCTAAATCCCTTCAGTACCGCAGCAGCTTGTCCTGTCCCTGTGAAAAGCATGAATTGTGAATGAATGACAAAAAAATAATAGTTTAGAAAATGGCACAAAAGAGAGCTATGTACTTGTGTATAACACCTTTTTCGGTGATGGAGTATTGCTTTGCTATGCATCTCCGGCCACAGTAAAGGAACTTGTTGGAAGCCCTTTGATCGAACAAAAGGCACAACACATAAGGTGAAAGGGACCTTTGTATCGGGTCATAATATCCTATCCATAGTTCTTCTGTGTCGAGAATCATTTACCTCCCAAACCAAGCACACTCAATGCCTTCATATGTACATACATTTGTCCTACTACTACTACATCGCGTCCTCAGTATAAATAAGGAAAGTCGGGGCATGATTCCTGTTCCAGTACTCAAAATTTGAATCCAGGCAATTAATATCCTAACTGTTTTTAGTATCGAAAATATGTTGGAGTACTAAAAATGTCCATAGTTAAATATTACCTGGGACGACCAGAGAGTAAAAACAAAACAAAAATATCGTACACGGAAGTGTTTTTGCCTATGAACTACATTTATTTTAATTAACCATTTAATTAAAACAGTCTATGATTTCCGGCATACGCAGTTGAGCTAAAAATAAGTGTAAGGATAAATGTTTAACCTGAAGAATGATCAGCGTGATCTAATTCAAGGAGAACAGACCGTCTGGCTTTAACATGCCCTGGCTTTCCCTACAGACGTTCCGTGGGTTTTCAAATAGAATGTGTATACAATATACATGTGTGTACGCAGGTAAATTTCTGGTTCATAAATTTAGATGAAATCCGTATCAATGGCCATACGAGGTAAATGAACAGTGCTCGAAATTCTTTTGCAACTTACCCTAAAACCCGCTCCTACTCTAAAACCCTCCCTCTCTTTCACATACACACCTTATTTATGTTCGCTGCATTACCAGTATAATACGGACAAACATTCATAGGCTTTTTTTATCTTTCTTTCTTTCTTTCTGTCTGTCTCTCTTTCTTTCTGTCTTTCATTCTTTCACTCATTATTATTAGCATTATATATTTGTATGTAGGTACATTACCGCATGGGTCTTTCTCTTTCTCACTAATACATCTTTCGATTGTACGTGACACACAGAGAGTATATAGCATCATTTGGGTTTGAGACTAGATCAACTTACGTCATATAACCTGATATTAAAATGACAAACGTAGGTATGTCCTACATAATACATATATTATATATATATATACCGTGAATAATTTCTAAATATGTAGTCAATTAATACCGAGCTGTATAACACTCCATTTTTGTTGCTATAAATACTTGCCCACGATGGACTTGTGTACATATGGAATTAAATGTGTGATGTAGAAGAAGACGACGGTAAAGGAGAATTAAAAGAGAATACAGATGATAAAGTATGCTGATCATGAGAGTGAAATTGAACTGAACAATCCGATGTACTCGAGTCCCGTAGATTGTGTAGATTGTACAGTGCCTTACATATTTCTGTTATGTATACATATGTATATGCGGACAGTACATTGCACACGGTTGATTCTCTCTCTCCCGGCAATTCATTTTTCAAGTAGGTACACAACATTTTCTTTATGCAGTCAGTCGTTCACTCATTATCTCGGGCTGGTAAATGGTCTATTGAGGCCAGCGTGCTTTTATTTGAAGCTTAGGTATATACGTACTCTTTCATGTGTCAGGGTGACTTGAGATCAATCCGAATCCTACATTTCTATGTTTTTGCACCAACTAAGCCCATGCATGTACATACATACCCCGTCCCCATATCCATTGAAATGTACCGAGTGTTGTTTTGTTTGTATGCAAGCAGGGCAAGTTGGAACACTTGAAAAACTTTTTATTTGAGACCTATCATAATAGCTTTACGTACGTATAAGTAAGGTACGGGTTTAACCCCCAAAAAAATCAGTACTACAAATTCATTACTATTATTTGTATGTTGTTTGGGAATAACTTATTGGGAAGGGGAAGGGAATTTTGACAATACAGCAAGTCACTTTGAAATTTTGTGAGCATATGTATTTTTTTGTGAATTCTAACTAAAGAATCCAAACGAGTGTGAATTTAAGCTCCAAGCTATACATGCATCATGTACTCAAGCGTTTAGTCATACTCATAACCAGTGTGTATTATTATGATTACTATATGAGGTCGTGGAGAGTTGGACAGAAGAAGAAGACTGGCTTATGAGGTAATCAAATCAGGCATGATCTTTTTATGACGTTTGTAGTGTATGAAATGTACAAAAGGGTTTTCTCCTTTGCTCTCTCTCTCTTCTTTTTTGTCAACCCAAAAAAATGAAATGGCAAAACTACGACTACCTCTAATTTGCGGACAATAATATGTTGACAAAAATGCAAAACATGTGTGTATAATGAGATTGGGATGTGGTATCAAATAATTCGTGGCTTTAAGGGAGATTGGGTATTCCAACTACATACATATATGACACCTGAGCTTGTACAGACAGCCAGGGAGAGAAAACATTGACTAGTCAATATGCGACGAGAACAAAAATTAGAGAAAATGAAGATAGAGAAAAAGGACGTAGACGGATCCGTGTACTGTGTCTGTGATTTGCAAACACGTAACTTGAGTAGTAGCTAGAGACGACATTTCTCACAAAGTATTATGCATTTTGCAAGTAAATGATGCGATAATTCTTGAAATACTGGTTCAGACACAAAATCTTTATTGTTCATAAAAACATTCCCTGTTGATTTGATAAATATTTACATTAATCATAAAATTAAATTGTTCAATAATTCACTCAAGAATTAAACCTTCTACAGAGTTAATTTATTATTACCTTACATGTACAAGTGAGTACATTTTTAAGTGGAAAGTTATGATGGTTTATCCATATTACAGATTTTGCATGAAATGTTTTTAAAAATTATGATGTGGTCCTGTGAGAAATAGTTCGCTCATTGTCATTTTTCCGATTCGTATGTAAATGTAAAGGTTTTGGTCGATTTCGAAAGTTTTTTTTTCTGCAGTGTTGTTTTTGTTCTCCTTGTTGCTATATACTGTCTCGAGAAGAGTGATATGAATTTTATAATGGCTTCTACATAGTTTCAAATGAGGAAAACAGGGAAATAAAATAATTCAATGAATGTAATCGTGTTACCCTTTTTCATGAAATAATGAAATATTTTGATAACTAGTGTTATTTATTGTGTGAAAATGTCTGACGAGGTGAGTGCGTCATTCAAATTAAAAGTTGTTAACTTTTCCATTCGTCATCATCATATATTATTTGAAGAAATAGTTTTTTCGTTAATTTCCAAGTTCTCTGTTCTCTGTAGCAGATAAAAGTTACTAATTTCTTGGATTTTGTTTCTAAACTTTATTGATTTCAAGGTATACTTTAAATACAACATTGTAAAATCTTTTACACATATCAAACAGGGAAATAAAAGATTTCGCACGCGTATCGCTAAAACTAAGTGTAGACATACACAGTTTCAACACTTGGCAAACTTTTGTTCATTAGCCTTTATCGTTGATGTTTCCACCACAAAATGGGATTGTTTTGCTCAAGCCACAATCCTCTTTCTTGGTAAAACTTTTGCAGTGATAGAATGGCTTGAAAGCAGTATATAATTGTCTTTAAATTATACTGAAGTGGATACTCTGAATGACTGAATGCCCAATGAATCTATGTAATACATATTCGGATACTCTCCTAGCTTTACAGCCATACAATATTGCCTATTCTGAGTACTGGTGAATCAATCTCTGTTTTGAGAGAGAGAGAAAAAAAAGGAAACTTTAAAGGTGATGGGATTGTAACTTTAATTGTAATTTTCCTCAATAATTGTTCTTGTTTTTATTATGCAGATGGGCCAGGCCATGCTATTTCTTATGTCGTATAGTTGTACCATACCAACATATGATACAGACCAGAGTAGGGGGGGGACATAATAAATGAAAAGTACTATATGGGCTAGTGTATAATTTGAGTGAAGAATACAAGAATATAAGACCAAGACATAGATATGAAGAACTTTGGTTTGGGTTTCTTTGATTTGATAAGGATACACGCTGTTCAGTTGAGCTGTTGGATTGGGTTAGCTTTTTATCGTATGTAGTTGCCAGTGTGTTGGAAACCTTTGTCTACTCCGTGTGAACAAAACATTGTGAACATTGTGAACAGACCCCGAAACAAGGAGCACATAAAGACAAATGAAGCTGAATACTTTGTCTTAATTCACTTTTGCCTTACATCACACCATTCAGATCCCTGTGTAGAACAAGAACTACATGGCAACCACAATATTACCACTCACTTCATCCCTCCATTTGTCATTCTCCGTAGTCCGTAGTCCATACTCTACACTCAACTGTATATCTTTACTCGCAACAACTCAAAACACAAGACAAACTTGGAAGAAATTGAACAATTCCGTCCCTTCTATTCTCAAAGCATATTGTTTCTCCTGTTTGTGATTTCAATTAAACTTTGAAAAAAATTATCCTTCTCAAAGGATGACAATCCACAATGTCATTCTGAATGCAATAAAATGAAAAGGCTTGTCAGGTTTTTTTTTTTTTTTTGAAGGAACTTCATTTACTTTACAGACGCTGGTTTCTTTCAATTAAAAAAACAATTTGGTGTAAGTTTGATGATTTTTACAAAATTAATTCAAAATGACCTATTTTAAACTGAGCATATTTTTTACATTTAAATTAAGGAATGGTTTTGGAATTTTGAGCCAGTGAAATTTGAATTTGTTTAGTACAGATATTTTGGGTTGTGGATGGAGCTCTGATTTCTGGGAACTTTGGAATGTTTGCGTGTCATATAGGAAATGTTTGATACTGTTGGGTTTATGCATTGTAAGATATATTTATATTTTTAAATAGAGAGATGATTCATTTTCATGGTATTATTATGATATAAAGTACAAAGTGAAGATGAAAAAAGAGAATGCGGTTTAAGAAATAGAATTTGAGGATTTAAATAGTTTTTAAGCTTCTCTCTCTCTCTCTCTCTCTTCCTCTCGACAATGAAAGAGTATTGTCCAAGGCTAAAAAGAGATTCTTGGAATGCCAAGCGTTGTGTTTATATAAAACAAAACTCTGATTGTGATTGTATGTAACTGTATTGCCAAGCGTTGACAAAGAAGCGCCCTCAACATCAAATAATGGTAAAATGAGCCATATGGTGTTGTTTCATCTGGCACTTGAACATTGAAAAGAAAATCTAAGCAAGTATTTATCATTGTTATTCTCTGTCTCTCTCCATTTCCTTTTCCACTAGAGACAGAGAAAAATCCACAATGGAGGCAGGATAAAGAATTTCTAGTACATTATAACAACTGAAGCACGTCTCGCTCCTTCGTCAATATATATCCTCAAAAGTGTTCATATATAGTCTTTTCAAAAGGAACAATTTACAATTTTACATTCTGTACATTTGCATAGTCTCCGAGAAAAAAAACTACACAGACTATCTGTATCTGTGGAGTCATGAGTTGTAGTAAAAAGAACAACATGAAAGAGGTTGTTCATTTCCATTATTTACTTACCATGAGCGTATGACGTAAAATGAATCATTTTACTAGTAGTTGATTTCATTTAAAAAATGCCCTTTTCTGGTCTTCATTATTTTATGATCACGCCAGGCTCCCAGATTACTTCACACTGTTCATGTTTGAAAATCTTAAAGTTTTTTTTCATTCTCTTTCTATCTTTTTTTTTTTTGTTCTTTTTATATCTCTTGAATCTTTTTCTTTTTTCTTCTCTTCTTGCATCTAATTGTAGTCTACATTTGTACAATGTACAATACAATAACACGCCAAGCTAAGAATTCACAACTATTCTGTATTTTCTTATGTATTTTTACCCTTTTTTTTGTCCCGATATCATATTTTTCTTCCCCAAGATGCGGCAAACTGTTAACTGTCTCTGTAGTGTACACTCTCTCGTTTGATATGTTTTTCGTTCTGCTGCTTTGATTCCTAGTTCTAGTTATTTCCATAGTTGTGAGTATTGAATTAGAACTAGGATTATCATCATCATCTCCCGTGCAATGTATTATTAGCAAGACGAGTATAAGATTTAGGATTTCGAAGCCCTTGGAAAATTCATTTGTTCCTTAACGTAAAGTGTTGGCAACTGTTTTATTTTCTGTTTACTATGCTCTAATGTCAAGTAAAGAATTCGTATTGGGTTAATACGGTTGTTTTCTTTGAGGATTTTTGTAAATAGTTGTTTTTTATTATTGAATTCCATGCATTTTTTTTCATAAAAAAAACCTCTCTTGACGTTATCTTTATTATATTATTATACAAAGAATACTTGGTAGCACAGAAATCATATTATTATTATTATTCTCATTGTTGTAGAAGAAAGCGTTGGCTTGAGGGTTCAAGAAAAATTCAACAAGGAAATGTTAAAGTAGTAACCAAAATCCTGAGCTACCTTGTGTGTATGCTCCATCATATTAGTAGACAGAATGTAGAATTGTCGAATGCACATGTTGTATTTGTGTGTGTAAGTGCGCCTATCTTTATGTCTGACTCTGGTTGGGATACTTTGGACTTTTATACCGTCAACAATACGAACTATACAGATTCACAATACCAATAGAATAGCAATGATGCTCTGACTTTGAGGAAAAGATTATACTGGAAAAATACTCTCTTTTCCCAACTCAACAATAATTCACAAATCCTTCTCATCTTTCACATTTTGAATTCATCACATTCACACACACACACATTTACTCACTGGCATATAGGCAGACACACATTCATAGTACAAAGTACAAAGCATGAAAAGATTTTAAGTAGCACCTCGAAAACTAAACTACGGACACAAAACACAATCTACATAGCTACACCCACTGTAGAGTGTAGACTGTGTGAGTCTGAGTACAATGTGTGGACAGCATTTGATTCTGATGTGGAAAATGGTAGAAAAGAGTCAACGAGAGAAAATGTATATCATACAGATGTTATTGTGTTTATTGTAAATTATTGTGGGTACGACGGACATTTGTAAATTGTAAGTCAACATGTATGAAGTATAACGTGATAAATACAACAAAGACGTCTTTTCATCTTGGCGACTACGAACTACATCATCATCATTATCATCTACTCAAATCCTCAGCAACTGAAAAGACAGTGGATTTTGATACGAGTGCGAGTAGTGTTGTGTGTGTGTTGCTGTTGTTGTTGTGTTATGTTGTGTGGAGGGAATGGAAATGGAAAGAAAATGTAAAGTGACATTGGAGTGTGAACTTTGTAGGATTGTGAACAGTGTACTAATTAAATGATATGTCTTGGTATCCACAGTTCATTAGAAGAAGCATTATATTATTCCTCATTGTACTTTTTCTATTCTTTTTCATGTGAATTTGAATTTCCAAACACATGAAGAATGCCTTGAGGGGTCAACGTAACTCATATCATGTGTAATGTATGTAGAATGTAGAACTCATTGCTCATACATACTGATGAAATGAACTCCACTCTGAGGAGTTGTTATTCACACAGAGATATTTAGCAGTTTCGTCCCTTTTCTAAGGGTATAAAATGTTAATGGGGAAATGGTATAGATAAATCTAAGGCATCATATCATGAACGATGATGATGATGATGAGGTATGACCTGACTTCAACATTAGCTTACAGCTTTAATTTGAGCAACATTTCTTTATTTTTTCTGTTCCTCTTCTTCTTCTCTTTCTCTCTTTATTGCATCGTCACTTTACAGATAATACTCAGACTGCCGACTGCTATCAGCCATTAAATTGCTATATTCATTCTGTAATTGTATCCTTTTAATTGTGAACCTATAGGAATCATAATAAGCTCGTTAGACTTCTCATATGAATCGTCGATGGTAAATGGAATAATGAATGCAAAAAAAAGTCCACCTTCTTCCGTCATCTCCTCTATCTCTATATGCACCACAGCATTATCATTTTTTTCTATCCATTGTATGATTTACACTACAGAGTCAAATTTAATCATTTTTCAAATACTAAGCATACAGAAGCTTCTCCTTTCATAATCATACTTAGCAAGAAAGCCACTCACAATGGATTCTCTCTCTCTCTCTCTATTCCTCGAATATAAAACATTTAATGTAATCAGAACATGATACACATATTACACATACATGTGCAATTATTATTATTTTATAACCCATGCAAATTTTTAGGAGACAATAAACTAATTATCTTTATTGTATACTTTGAAATTTATAGAAAACGAGATGGAGGATGGACAAAGGAGAGTATGTGGCAGGATGAGACCGATATGACCAAGTTTACAGTTAATTGTGAGGAAATTGACAATAAAATAATCGAGTAAAGTAATGAAGCCCGTATTTAACTAGGTATATTTAGTTTTAACGAAAATAGAGAATCAAGGGGGAAATGTGGGAAAAGGGGCTTTGCGGAATGGGGCCAGTGGTGTATAAGTAAACATGGAATTTGCGAGTACTTGTAACTTGTAGGACAGGACGATTTGGCAAATAATTACTTTACAATTTGCAATTAAGTGCAGTTCTCTCATTCTTTCTTTCTTTCTATCTCTCTGTCTCTCTCTCTCTCTCTCTCTCTCTCTCTCTCTCAATGACAGAACAGAAATCTATATGGAGAGTTTAAAATAAAATGTATAGTGAGAACGATTTGAGTGGACTGAGTGTGTACGAGGATGTGGGTACAAAAGAGGGATGTTGAATGCTCAATGTGTTTTATGTATGGACATATAATGTGCAAAGTCGAATTCGAATGTTCTTCTCTCGTCCTCTGTTGAATCTTTGTCGTTTTCGTCATCATCGTTGACAGTCTACGATGGACGATAGGATAGACAGACAGCGAGAGAGAGAGAGAGAGAGAAGAGACGTGGGGGAAGTGGATGGATAGATGGATGGAGGAAAGCTAAAGCTATTGATTTCGAGAGAGACTGTAAAAGATTTCAATCTAATTCTCTCTGGCTAAACAAATATTGTGAGATGATGAATGCTTGGAATGAATAGATTTCGGAGGGAAATCGAAAAATCCTTCGAGTCTTGGAATCAGAGGCAGAGATTCGAATTCAGAACCAGTGGCAAAAAAAAGAAGAAAAAGAAAGAAAAAATATGTGAGTATATATTTTGTGTATGTAAGGATAAAACAAGTCAGACACACACACACACTTGGAACGTCACGAGACTCTCTTTCTCTGGATGGAATTATATAAAGAGAGAAGGAAAAGGCGTCTGTCTCTCTTTTCCACTCTCTCTCTCTCTTTCTCATTCTCGTTTGTATGCATGGGCCATGTAAGTATGAGTGAGAGAGTAGGAAGAGTAGGAACGTAGTGAGCGTATGTATATTTACACAAATAGAGAAAAGTCTGAGCAAAATACCCAGTAAAGCCTTTGCCATGAGAAGTTTGATATCGAAGTGAAAGACATTTACATGTACATAGTACTCGTACGTGTACGGCGGAGAAACGAGAATGAGAATGAGAGAACGACAACGGATGGTTGGGAAAAAAGAGTGGAAAGTCTCAGAGAAAGAGAGAGAGAAAGAGAGGAGAATGGATGCTGAGAGAGAAGAGAGCTTTTCGAACAAAATGGAAGAATATCAGATATCTTTTTTCAATGGAAAACCAATCACGACTATAATGTACCGAGTAAAATGACTTTTTCCCTTGCAAAAATAGATTTATCGTATACAAGTATGTATGCAGCTCGTTGTCGTATCGCATATCTTTTTTTAAAGCTACACATCTTTTTTCTATCTGTTCACTGTGTGGCTTGAACTATGACTAGGCAGACACACTCAAACTAACAACACATACTCCCATATAAGAAGAAGAGTCTGCAATGGAGTACAATAGAAATTTGAATGAATATAATATGATGTAAAAGTGGGAGACACATTACTTTGTCCATCCGCATTGAATTCCATGTAGAAATAGAAAATAGAAATAATATAGATATCAATATTGACAGGGAACGCGTAAGGAAATTTCCCATCTTGACTATATCTTCACGTCTCTCTCTCTCTTATTCTCTCTCTCATCCCTATTCAAATTTCACATCAACCTAAACGAAACAGACATTGAGGCACCTTCCTTCAACTTTGCATAACATAACACAACAGAACCTAGTATGAATTTGTCCGAGAAGGCATAGTACAGCAGTGCCAAACATTATTTAGGCAATTCTCAACCAAATCATGTATATATTATTATATATGGGCCTTCTATTTTCATTGTGGCTTCGTTTCGGGACAAAAAGGGCTCGTATTATCAGTATGCTTTTTTTTATTGTCATTGAATTTAAATTTGAAATCTTCACTCACATTTTTTCATCATACACTTTATTATGCATGATTTTCTTTTTCCATCCCTGATTTCTCTAAATATCTTGTTTACATAGACTTCTGTCACTCTCCAACATGATTGAAATCCAAAATTTCATGTGATAAATAATGAACACTCGAATTCTCAATCAGCTAGACTAAAAAAAAAAAAAAAATAGGTAAAAAAAAAATGAAAAATGTGATTCCTTTTCCTTCAGCAATTTGTCATCAACATTTGTCAATCAACATTTCACGAGGGTTGAAAATATTTTTGAAATTTTTGCACAGCTCTCTCTCTCAAGATAAATAAATAATAATAATAATAATATTTTTTCTTTTTACAATCCTGGAGAATTCGAGGTCCGTATCCGAATTTAGAAAAAGCACTTTCATTTATTCGCTATTGAAAAAAAAAAATCTGTGAAATGTGTACGAATAGGGATGGGTTCTCGAGTATCTGTGAAGATACTCCCGTATACTGTGTATACGGGGGAATCGAAATGGACAAATAGGAGAGAGTGAGAGAGAGCATTAAGAAAAGTATCAAATTTTCTCGCTCTAACTCCATCAATCATCAGAAATGCTTCTTTTGGTACTTTACTTTTAGTTTTTGATTATTATCTAAGGTTGAAGCTGAACCGTTGGTTTTTCGTTTGGCCCTGATAGTGAGACAATATTTTTACATGCATGTGTATGTGCGTGTGTGTTTGTAGTTCTTTTGCCATTCTACTGCCCAATAAGAATAAGATGAGTTTCTATAGTTGCCCCTTGTGTATGTGTGTGTTTGTCATGCTGTACATACCAGCAAACTTTTCAACTCGGTTATTCTTCTCATTGAGTTCGGTATAGTATGTGTTATAGTTGTATGTACTTATGTATATAGATTTATAATTCCGTTTAGATTTTTAAAGAAACCTTTTCCCCATTAAATTCTCCAGCTTGGAGTAATAGGGATGAGAGAGAGAGAGAGAGAGAGAGAGAGAGAGAGAATAATGTGTGTATGTACATTGCGTGTGTGGGATATTGTGTATTGTGTACCTTAAGAAGAGGATGGAAGGACTGAAGCTATAGAATGAGAGAATTGAGAAAAGAACACAAGAACCAGCAGCACCATTTCACAATGCCAACAATAAAGATGGCTGTGAGCTGAAATGAAACGAAATGAAGTGAATGCGGGTTAGGTTTTTTGAAGGAAGAAAAAAAAGTCTTGTTTAATGGATCAGAAGAATGGAGTAAAATAAGTGCAGTGGGCACACAGGAAAACGTAAGTGGATAGCGTAAGTGTCGGACATCTCATCTATCTATTTCACATATTTATTTTCACCCAAAAAATCCTCGAGGTTTTCAAACATACGCTTCTCTTGTATTCATTGAATACAAAAAATGTAATGCCACCACGGTCTATACGTGCATCTCTACATATACCTACACGCAGTCTATATACCTGTATCTGCGTGTGTGTAAACTAGCTGCCAATGTATTTTTTGTCAGTCAATGGTGCAGTACATAAAAGAGAACATTTTCATATGTCTACATAGGTGAAAGGAACCATATTCGCTTCCACATTTAAACTCGTGTTGTACAATTTATTGGAAGTAATGGAGTAAACTGATCGGGAGGATGAGAGAGCGAGAGAGAGAGAAGCAGAAGCGTAAAAGAGTAAAGTTCTATCTCTTCTATACATGCTATTTCCTCTTTTCACCAATCCCGGCAAACTTTTATGCGCTTCCCTTATAGATATTTGTCCATGTGTATTTTTAACCTGTATTGCTTTTACTCCGTTAATAAAACTCTCATGTTGTGTATACATATTTTAGCACATCTCATAAAAATAGCCTTACAGGTATTTTCAATTCTTTGAATACTCACGTGCACGAGAATAAAGGCCATCTTTACAGCAAATTTAAAACCTCAACAATTAGTAAATGTACTGTAATTTATAGTGTTTAATTTTATTGTAATGTGCATTGAATTTGAATTCAATTCAATTTAAGGAATTATTGTGTGTAGGCATTGAACCGTGTCTGTCTGTGCACCCTGCACCAATTTAAATATCATCATTATTATCTGGCATAAATTAAAGTACCTATTTTACTTTTGAAAAAAGCAAAAACGGAATATTGTCAATCAAAACCAAGAAAATGAACTGGCCATGAAAAGAAATTTTAATAAAAGAGGAAACATAAAAGTTAGAGGCAGAAAAACGTATTTAAGGAGCCAGTATAAATTTTGGGGACCTTTTTTTTTGTCTTCGAACAGTTTTATTGTATAAAAAAAGACACGGTAAGAAAATACGTGTATAATATTAATGTTTTATTTCTAGTTTTGTGTAGTAATACAGTGATAAGTTGATAAGGAATGAGGAGAAAAAAGTAATATGTGAGTGGAGTAACAATGATACTTGAATATGTAGGAAAGGCTACCTAGGTCTACATAATTACTTTTACTATTGGGACAGTCAGTGAGTCAGAAGAGAATTACCTTCGGTCTCAAGTTGTCTACCGCTACGATAAAAGTATAACCTAAAAACTACAAGTGTGTTGTCTATATGTTTGTAGGTCTAGGAATACATATATGTACATACATGGGATTTGAGCATGTACATGCAGGCCAGGGATAAGGGATATATATATATATATATCTGTATATAAGAGGATCGGACATGAATATGCAGAGTCTCACATGTGTTTTTCAACTGTCGTCCAAGGAACAGACGGCTTAAAAGCTGTTCAGACTGCGTGTCGTCGTTTTCACAGGGGTCACCATTGGAATTTGACCCTTTGTTTAAGACCCCTTTGTCAAATTCTTGGATCCCTTCGGGGGTCTCTCACATCACTTGAGTCTGACTGGAGTCACTTGATGCACACAGATCACTGTTCCAAGCTCCAGCTTCCAAAGTTCCAAAGCCGACACACATCTTCAAGTAGGTATATATACTATATAGTATATAGGTTTATAGGAAGGCAGGAACGAAACGACAACATTTATAAGACACCTCACCTGATTTTCTATGTATGTTCATGGACGGAGAGACGTATCTGTATGTACAACTTTTACTACTTGAAAGTGACTTAATTTTTTTTTGTATTACATATCTATATGATGACGTCGACTTTATATACAGAAGACATAAAGTTACAATCTATACTTTGAATGTGTGTACACACGATATAATAATAATATGTACTACCTTCTTGGGCTTTAGAACATTTTCTTTAGGATTTCCTTCCTTCTCTCTCTCTCTCTCTCTCTCTCGTTCTGATCCATCGTTGTCGTCATCCCGGTTGAGAATCTCTGTGTGTGTATGTGTAATATGTGTGTGTAATATGTGTCTGTGTACATGTAGACTTTTCCTTTTGAGTTTGCCTGGCAGTTATGTAGCTGGAACAGTAACTTGCAGTATTATTTTCTTGTTTCTATAGTTTAACTTTACTATGCCCACAAGCACAGTGAGAAGTCTCACCTCTGAGTTCCTTTCAAGCCTGCCGATTTACCTTTTCAACTTACCCCCCTCTCTCAACTCTGATTATCATACACCTTCATTGCTCCTTTTCCCTCCTTCTATACAGATATATACAGAAAAAGAAACAAACTAATAATAATATTTGTTGTACGTTTAGTTTTATGATATTTCTAAACATGCTTCCTCTTTTCCATTGCCCACAAGAGAACTATGTGCATGCTTTGCATGAGCTACAATTTACACTTTACAACAAGGAATCAAAAAAGCGTTTTCTAATATTCAAGAGTATTTTATAACAATTTGAATGCTCTCTCTCTTTAACTTATCATTAATCTAATTAGGCGGAATGGCATTAAAGGGGGAATGAAAACGTTCTCAGACTTTCCCCAATACGTAATTGTACTGTCATTTCTTCCCATATTTGCTAAGGATTTTGAGCAAGTATTTTAAGAATTCCATGCTGGGGAAATGCTTTTTTTTTGTATATGGATCTGAATGTAAAATATTTTAAACATGGGGGGAAATTGAAGGGAGGGATTTTGAGAAGTGAGTTGGGATACATAAACAAAATTTTATGAATTTACAACACAAATTGAGATTCCAATGGGTTGGTTTAAAAATTAACGAAATGAAAGTGAGTGAGGGAAAAGTAGTTGGTGGATGATCTGTGTCTGCATGGGTCACTTATGGAGAATGAGAAAATTGCTGGTGTGTTTATGTGTAGAATGAATGAGTTTTTTGGAATGTAGCTTGTGTAATACATTTAAGGTGGAAATGTTTTTTTTTTTTTTTTTGAAGGACTCGTGGGAGAATGCTCATTCTCAATCAAGTCGGACATACTTGATGCACTTGTATGTTGTGTTAAGTTTCCAAGGAATTCCTTAGAAAGAAAAGCAATTCAAGTGCCTCCTGCTCACTCACATTCAATTCACAGTCAGAGACAGAGTGGTTTCCTAAGTGGTCAAGTATTGCCATCATTGCCAACCCACACGTGGCTACAAAACGTGTGTACGTCCATGTATTTATTTATATATGTGTGCGTGTGTGTGTGTGTGTGTATGATAGAGAAAGAGACTTTTCAAAGACTATAATACACTTCTTAGTTTACTTTGTCGTAACAAATTGTTGATGCTATCTAAATCGGGAAGGAATCCTAACCAGCGATTCCTAACAGGCCTTTTACGATGAATAGACTTTTCCCCACGTATCTCTAAATAATGAGAAAAAAGTTTTTACTAAAAACTAATATGTAGAAATAAAATAAACTGTGTGCGAAGAAAACGAGCGGATCCTTTATTACAAACACATATTTTACATAAATTATGCTCCTCGTTTTCCCTTTTCTACAGTTTTTTTTATTTTTTTGCACTTTACCGTCATTAAATCCACCTTTTATAGGAAATGTTTTTGTACAAGAGGAAAGTAAAATGTCGAGCCAATATTTGCCGTTGTTTATGTTTTATTTAATGTGTAAAATTATTTAAGTTTTAAAATAATAATGGAGGGAAGCTTTACGTGAAATAAATTAATCAGTTAATAAAACAAGAGTTATGACATGAAGAATGAGCTGCGAAATATAAAGAATAAAGAAGAGTATCTATGCACAAAAGACAATGGAATACGTGTAAAAGATATTAAGCTTGGACTTGTCCTTTTTTCTTGTCAAGGTTTAGAATTTGAAGGAAGGGACAGAAGAGAAGGAAATAAAAAGACTGGAAAGTAAGTCCATCCATTTAAGCATAATAATAATAATAATTGTTGAGAAGAGAAAGAGAAACGAGAGCATGGAAATAACAGAAAGAACACAGGTACTTGGTACTTTTGAGAAAAGACCTTGTCATTGTCAGTCTAAGCTGCAGCTTGGCTCGCAAGTCTAAGCAATTGAACCGAGCTGGAGACGGTTGGTCTGGTAGAATCGGCAGATTCCTAAGATTCTTGTCATTGATGGTTTTTGTATTTTCGGCTCGTACTAAGGAAGAAACAGAGAGAGAGAGAGAAAAGACAGAGAAGGTACTCGGGACATGTACTCAATGTATGTACTTTGAACATTCACATTTTGAGATGAGCGAAGGGGGCTTTTCGAGTTTCTATATGTATGTAGTTGTATGTAGTTGTAGCTTGTAGGATTTTTCCAAGTTCTCACACCCTTGGGGTGAAACATTTCGGTTTATCCCTGTATAGATAAGAATCACAATCGGACGACAATAAAGGGCAAACTATTTACACGACATTTTCCTATAATATGTTCCCTCACCTCTTGTGAAACACCTGTAGCTTAGCTCTGCTGGAATTCCATTACTATAATTTAGATGCCCTCAACTTTTACTCTGTAGCTGGAGCTATCATATACAGCTTTATGTATGTGTATTTATTTACCTCCCCTCTCTGCAGTGGTGCTGCTGGAGTGATATGTATACTCAGTCACAGATCTACTTCGTCAGCTCAGACTTATCCAGGCTTGTCTTTAGAATTTAAACACTGTCCATTCGTCAAATATATATACCTACATATAATATATATTATTATTAGTATTTGTATAGGTACCTGCACGTCTCCGTGTACACGTTTAATAAATAGAAATTTGTATATTTTTAGGATGTACAGATACTTACTATGCACAGAGATTGACAACACAAAACTCTACCTTCAGACGAGCAGAGCAGATTTCTCAACGTATAATATACGTCGTATATGACTATATATACGTAACCATAATATGAACAATATTCATTCATGAAATAGACACTCCCTGAATCTCTTTTCTTCCCCGAAAAAAAATTCCAATGCGCTTTTTGCTCCACATCATTAGTACTCCACACTATACAAATATTATTATCCAACTTCTCGCATTTCAAATACCATTCTCCAGTCTATTCCTTTTTTATGTACATGATTTAATTCTTTTTATTATTTGATTTAATCTTGTCATTTAAAATAGCCTACTCGGACCATAGTACACATACCGTTTGATATGTAATTCCCTGTAATCCCATTCGGTGTTTTGTTTGCATGGAAAAATCATGTCTTAATAAGCGCTGATTAACGGTAAAAATGTATGATTGTTGTTCCTTCCTTATTGAGATCCATAAATAAATATTCAAATCGTGCTGTTGCGAAAAATAGCACAGTCCTTGAGATTTAAGACAGAAGAGACGGATGGATAAGTTTTTCTATAGTTATTATGTTTCCTCTATAATACACGTAAAATTGGAAATGTAGTCGTTTGAGGTTTTCAAAGTCCATCATGTGCATTGTTCCATGTGATTTAAGAATATCCATTGTCAAGTTAAAGATGGTTCAGATTCATAACAGGTTATGCTGATTTCCTGTTCTTTTTTCCTCTTTTTCCTTGTGTGTGTATGTATATGTATTCTTTTCAGAATGAAAGAAAATGGAGTGGACAGTAGTATGCTGGGACAAAGCTTTTTCTTTTGGTTTCCCCTCAAGTTCCTCCTCTCCCTTTCTCCTCCTATATGGACTCGATTTTTGAAATTGAATTTGGAAGAGAGAGTAATATAGTTTACTGTACACAGCGAGAGAGATTGTACAGGTATGTACGTATATATGTGGTGTATAGCTACTTGGACGTATTTATATTTATATGAGTCTGTTTGAAACTGAAAGGATGGTTAAGTATGGAAACGGGAAAGCAATAAGACCATTGAATAAAAAGTTTTTCAAGCTTTTGTAACCCTCAATGTATTTCACATGAAACTATTTTCTCTGGACAAAGCAATGACAATGGACTCATATTGCCAATGTCCATCAACCAAGTTAGTTTCGTTCATTTCATTCAGATGACTTTCATTCATTCACTCACTCACTCACTCACTTATACTTAGCTCCTCATTCATGGAACTGGAAAATAGAAAAATGGACATCCACGAGGGGGCAAGTCCATCCAAATGGTCAAAAGAAGTATGAAATGAAATGACGACGGTCACAAGTTGGGTGCACCGTGCACCTGTATCAGGTGTTGTATTCTTCTCATCCTTCTTCTTTGACAGGCAGGGTGGCCTTTTAAATTTCAATGAGAGCCACGCAAAAAAAAAAAAAAAATCTTCTGTACTCTCTCCACTGTTTTTCTAACTCTGCATGAATTGACGGCATCCACATTTAATTTATATTTTATATTCAATCCCATACGCTCGCTAATCATCTGTTGTAACAATGCAAAAGGAATTGAATTTTCTTCCATGTGAAAATCATGAACTGTATTCAAATGCCCGAGATTTTGTTTTGATGTACCTACTTGTATTTAGAGTTTCCTATGGGTGCTAATCGGAGAATTCGTTTGTGTAAACTCTGAGGAAATTTTTAAAATGTATTCTTTTATTATTATCAATGGCCATCGGGAGGATGAGTAAAATTTTCTCTGGTAGTGTGTCAATGGATTTTCTGTTCTGATTTCTTTTGAGAATCGTAACATTTTGGAAAGTTTTTTTTTTTTTCTTGTTCTGAATCTCGGATGAAATGACGACGATGGTAGGATTTGAAATGGGAAGTCATAAATGAAATGGGGAACATAAAACGATGTGTAATATCTGTACATAGTGTGTATATTTGTATACTTGAATGAGAGTCTCATCTTTTTATCTGTATTTTGTGTGTATGTATACAACGTAGTGGGCGATTAGAAGCATGTAGAATTAATTGGTGTGCTGCCATAAAATGGATGTAAAAATCGTGGTGAAATAATTACCACGTATCCTTTTCATGATTCCTATCTCTATTTACAGCACGGCCAAAAGCCAAATGTAATCATACCCTCTCATTTACTTTGTGAATTACAATTCATAATTGAAGGGGATGTGGGGAATGTATTTTATCTCCTCTGATTTTTAATTCATCTCTGGGACGTGAACATGATGAGTGAATAAAGAAGCGTACACTTGGGCTTGTTGTATACTACATGAATGGTTGTATGTATGTATATGTGGATGACTGTATGGTTATTACTTATTACCATGAGAATATACACGAGGATTCCGGCACTTTGCTCATTGCTCAACTTGTTTTCATCATCCATGAAATACAAAAACATTTTAATTCCATTTCTGACTTGTCTTACATAGATTTCAGTATTAAAAAATAAATACAAGTGTGGTGGAAACATCAGCTGGTTTCATATTAGAACATTTTTTTAGTAGTAAATACACTCAAGAAATTACAAACAGAGAACGTTTTAAGCGCATTGAAATTTGCAGTTGGTTTGTAAAAGAAGTAAGATTGAGGGAAGTTGATTTGATGTCAATGTATGTGTACAGGCAAGTAATTGAAGGAAACATGTCAGTGTTTGTGAGATTTCAAAGCTATAAATACTTTGGGGATTAGAAGCGAAGGTAGAGAGAGAAAAGATGGTTGAGTGAAGGAATAATAATCGCTTTGGTTGAATGTTTGATTTCAACTGACGATGAGAGTTGAGCATTAAGCATTGAGTATGAATTAGAATTTTGGGATGGATCGCGCGACAGGAGCTAGTTAACGCTCGACTGGAAGAAAAATGAGAGTTAATTGAAATACTATTAATCACTTGTACACGAAGTGTAAAATGGGAATGTCTTTACTACCGTACTAAATATGCATTATCATTTCATCACTTGTCTTACAAAAGTTTGATCTCATGACTGATAATGTAGAATGGGACAGGCTGGTAATTAACAAATTCAATTCTCTCTCTTCTTCTTTCACTTTATGTCTCTCAGTACTCTGTTCTTTTATCTCCATCTTCTGTAGGTAAACATAGTACTATTTTTTTCATGATACCCACTTTGTATAATATGGAACGATATGTATATAGACTGTGAAAAGATATTTTATATTATTTTTCAAGCTATTTTTAGCAAGGAGATTATTGTTAAAATGTAAACTTTTCGTCCTTTAAACTTTTAATTAGTTCAAAAAAATGTGCTGAGTAACAGTAAAACTATAGTGATTTTTCAAATGTACGCAGATGTTTTCCTTTGTTTTATACGTATCTTTGTGTCGTGTTTTGAAGATGAGTGAAAGCTTTTCGTACATGGAAAATTGCGTAGCCGTCATGAATTCGTCCTCCTTCTCTTCTCTCGTCGTGTTCATAATAATTATTCCTAAAACTGTACTACTCACAGTTTCAGCTAAAGCATTTTACAAAGTTTCAAAATAATTCCTACTTTTGTAGTTTATCGTAATTCTTTCCAGTCTCATTTCCAAAGCTTTATTTATACAGTTGTTGTCGTGCATACATATCGGATAATCGATGAATTCTTAAATCGTTGTCAAAATAAGTCAATTACTCTGTAATTATCGTGAAAAATTAAGAACATTAACCCAATTGGAATCTTGAAAGTGTACAGAGAAAAACTTGTTACATGTTACTCGAATTTTTTTTCCATGCCTCTTTCTCTCTCTCTCTCTCTCGACCATTATTCACACTCATCAATCCTTTTCTTGATTACATTGTGAAGAACGAAGAGTGTACAATGACGACTCATGTGTGGAGTTTTGGTTCGTACTTGGGTATATACATATTTTTTCGAGAGTAAGTATTTATAGAGAGTGCAGGAGTGTGAATTTGAATGCAAACTTATGGTGTGTGTGTGTGTGTGTTCATACAATGTGAACTGGTCATTATCCTTAGAATAAATATCTGTGTGTATGTGTTTGTGTGTGTGTAATATGTTGAGAGATGAGAGCGTTGAGCGGTAAAAATCCTGTACATATACAGATTTGATACTGGTGATGTTGGTGATGTGGTGATGACGATGGTGCTGCGTGAATGCGGATAAAATGAAGAGGACGGTTTGACTTGTAGTTGTATTAAGCAAGGATTTTCAATCCACCCCTGCCGTATTGTTGTCAGGAAATTTTACTCATAGTCATCTAATTGCTATCGAAAAAGTCGACTTTTTTTCATTCTCTCTCTCTCTTTCTCTTATCTCAGTTCTTTTCAAAGTTGGATGAAGGAAGTCAAAGCTTACTCTATATATATATATGCACAGGACTTCGGCATATCCCATGCATATTGTGTTTTATGTATACAGACACAGATATATCCAAGTTAGTTTCATCCTAAGCTCATCAATGTACATGGTGAATGCGTAATATAATATTAACGACTCTGAACATACATGTGTAGAATCCCCAAGTTTAATTCCCAAGCTGTACTGTACAAAGATGAAAAACGAGAGAGAATCCGATAGATTTTTGGTTTTAACTCAACTCATCATCAACAGTTGAACGCGTAGCGTGTTGTTGATGTTGGAATAGGAATTGAGTACGAATTGTTATGTAATATACAAACGTTTACTTGTACATGTATTCAGTGAGAGATAGGACAGAGATGAGTGGAGCAAAATGGAGAGAGAGAGAGAGAGAGATGGAAGAGAATAAAAGAAGGAGAGAGAATTGAAAAGGCAAAAGCTAATTCAGGAGCTCTGTAGATATAGATTTGTTCCATTGTCTTTCATTGAATTGGATGCTATTTTCAAACTAAAGATCCATTCTTTGGAAAACTATGGGTCAAAATCCATCCATTCCTTCATCATCTTCATCTCTATGTCATTCCCATTCTCTAACTGTATGAGAATGCTCCAGAGAGAAAATTGGTAACTCAGAACCAGAACTCAGACGACTGTGGCCAGAGATTTTCATTTTCCCCTCACACAATTTCTTCTTCCTTCAGAGAAGGATTTCCGCATTGGTTTTAATTGTATGTATACTGTATACAGAATTTAAATGTAAATTATTTTTCAATGCTCTCATTTGGGAATATGGAAATGGAGTCCGTAATATTTAGTATAATTTTCTGGTTGTTTTCCCCATGGGGTTTGTAGTTTGTTGAGAGTAAGGAGTAACTGAGCGATAAATGTGTTCATGATTTGATGATGAGTTGGAAAATGAGGATGATGAAAAATTGGATGGATTAATTGAGTGTGTAGACGTGTAGAGTGTAGAGGCCCATAAGAAATGAGTCAAGTGACTCAGAACAAATGAGAGTTTTGTGGTAGTGTAAAGTTTAAGGAGTTAAATGGGAGAGAACGATCGCCGTCGGAGCTGAGAATGTATAGCTCCAAAAACATGCAAGATGATGGAGAAAAAAAGGACGGATAATTATGTTGTCAGTAACGGTGGATGGATGGATTTCACGCGCGTCTCCACATTTTCTTCAATCTTCTAAATTTTTCACAAGTCTCACACTCTCGCAGAGCGAGTGAGCACGATGAGTATTTTGATGAGGGTGAGATAAGTATCCCCGTCTTTCGTCATCGTTTTCACATTAACCGAGTATCAAAATACAGACACAACAACAACAACAAGCAAGCATGATCATAGGAAGTACAGGAACAGACTACTACGTTGATTTCTCAATATAAACGACGAACGAAATGGCGAGATATTCAGGCATTCAGGTACAAAACACAAAACCGATACGCTAAAGACTATAAACTAGGTAATTGTGAGACAAGACATGCATATACAGGGAGAAAAACACCATTCACTATTGCTATTAGCTATTTACTATCATCATCAACATCCAATGAGCGACGTGTTGTACACAGGAGCAGGAGCAAGAACAATGGAGGAGCACAAAACTCACATACACACATTTTTAAAGTCACACTCCGTCCTTTTTTGCTTTTAATTCTTTTCACCAAAATAATCTCATCAACAGCGTTTTTTTCTCTTTCTTCTTTTTCTCCTCCACCTTTTGTACAAAGTAACTATATGCACACTTTTTCCCTGGGTAATAAACTTATAACATACAGAACTCATGAGTAACGATCAGAGCGAAGCGTTTTTGCCATGTAACACAAACTACAAAACAAAACATAACCAGTGAATTTATACGTTTAAAGTTTATCTCTGTAGTCAACTGTATGTGTATGTGTGGAGAGAGAGATAGAGAAAGAGAGTCATACACATGATGTGAAGGTCTTGAGGGTGACGAAGCATTTTGTTTCTATTTTCAAGCATTTTTTTTTGTGTATGTGAGTGTGTTGTTCATATATATCTTCGCCGGCTACCGAACTCAAACTTGTACACTCGGGTATTCTTTAGGAAGGCCAGATTCTTTGTGCTTCTTCACTGTTATTGTTGATTGAGTGAGAGAGAGAGAGAGAAAACTACACACTACCAAAAAATGAGTTTGAGCATGTGACGGCAAACGAAATATCTCATGGGTGGATTCATGGATTCTTGTTCGTCTATACAAGCACACACACACATTGACACGTCTGCACATTATACTGTCTCCCTCAATTTGGAAATGTTTTTATTTCAGTTTTGTTTTTCCATTTTCCTCTCCAAGGAATTGTATTCGAGCAAAAGAAAGAAATAAAGAAAAAGAAGGGGAAAAAATAAATGCTCATTGAAAGAAAGGTGAAGAAGACGAAGAAGAATTAAACTGTACGGCTCAGCATTGTTTGCGAGTGTCTGCTTTCAGATTTTACAATTTTATTAAATTAAAAAGTAAACTGCTACCATCAACTTGCTACTTGCATTACGTTCCATTTGTTTCCATCCATGTTTCAAAGGAAATGATTACGGTTATTTAGTTTCCGATTGTCAGCATTGTATACAAAAGACACGAAACTCTAAAGTTTCAACGTTGATTTCTTTATTAGAACAGAAAAACCCTATCTGTTTTAAGTGTTTTACACACTTTTGTACAATTGAATCGAGTTTTGATATGATATTTTTAAGGATTTCAAGTTAAATATGTACTAGTATGTACTTCGTGTTTTTTTTTTTTAAAAAAAACTGGAAATGGATATCCGCGATCATGGTATAGATTTATCTGTTATCTGTACAGTGTACAACTGTACATAGTAGGATTTGCAGGATTCCCAAGAAAATTGATGTTTTTTCTTCTTCTAGAGTTGAGAGTCTCTATGGAGTTTCTGAGCGGTATAGATTATAAACTGAAATGACATTTTACTCTCAAAGTTTCCATGTGTGTATACTTTTATAGTGTTTCTATGATGCGATGGAGGATCATTGATGGCTGACTGCTGATGTGTATTATTGCACACTACACACACCTTTCATTGAATTTCTTCATTTCGGGGTTTAATTTCCTGTTTTGTATGAAAGGATGATGAGTAGACTATTTGAGAGCGAGAGAGAGAGGGAGAGTATTTTATAATGTGTGCCATTCTCTTCTCACCATTGGCCACCTTTCATCGTCTACGATGGCTTCATTGTATTTATTCTTGATCCCAACAAACACTAGAGACTAGAGACTAGTTTTTCAATTATTATCCCCTTCTTTCTTTCTCTTTCTTTTTTCTCTCTCTCTCTCTCCCAACAGTTCCAACTCTCAACTCTTGCTATTCATTCCTCTCGTGATCTTCAACAAACAGAAACCAACTCAACTCTCAACTTGCTTTCAATAGAAATACAAAAAAAAAATCAACTGCATACGACATGTCTGTAAAGTTCACTATGAACGTCATCATTCGAGTCTGCCCTATATCTTTACAAGAATTTTCCAATCTGTAAGTATACATACAGATATTCGATATCCCAAATGTCAATGTATTTATTCTTACATATTCTCGAGAAACATTAAACTGGAACGTCAATTCAACTGTGATTATTTCAACTTTCATCAATGTTTAAAGCTATTATATTTGTAGATTCGTTTATGAAAAGTTTATCGAATTTTTTCCATATAATCGTCAGTCGAAAATCAAAATCTCGATAGAATGTGTTTCGCCTTGGGACTTCTTGAGGTTTTCCATTGGGAAATCAAGTTTGGTGACATTGACAATTTGGGTAATGGGGATGTAACTATGGAGGACCTTAATCGAATGGAGAGAACCAATAAATTACAGGTAATAAATCACAAGTGGAGAGTGAGCCGAAAATTGTGAGTTGAAAAAAGGGAAATATTTTACAATTTGCAGCCATTATATAGTTGCTGCCAGTGTAAATAAAAAAATGTTTTGATTTTCTTATTGGCTTTTAAATGGAAAGAGAGAGAGAGAGAGAGAGAGCTGGCCAAGTAAAATTCCGTATGGGAGAAAACGATACATGGAAATGGAGAAGGAGAGAGAGAGAGAGTCTTTGACATGTCCATGTCTTGGTGGATATTAAAGGTAGACAGATAAGATATTTTCAACTTGTCAGGATGAAGATGCCGACGGTATTAATAAATATGAGTAGAAGAAGCCAATAATATAATGTTGTCGTGAGATTATCCATTTATAAATGCATTATAGTAGGAAGGAAGAGAGAGAGAGAGGGCTAGATTTTTTTGATGATGATGGAGGCGCACCATCTCAAGATACTCATGATAGGTGGTCTCTGCAGACATCCCATTTACATTACATTATCCATTCTCATGTCTTCAATATCATCCATGTTATTATCATAATGCTATTATCCCTCCACATATTAAACCATGAGAATAATGTAACTCTTGACGTTCCATGATTCATTTATCTGTCTCACAATACATGCACACACACATCCATGTCTCCACCAACCAACGAACAGGCTCAATCCCTATTTATATACTTATTACTGACTATATACACAGAATACACACACACACACACACACTTGTACTCCTGTGATGAATGCGGACGCATCCATCAGTCCTATTTGCATTGTTTACTTTTTTCTTCTTCTTTTTTCATAAAAAAAGGAAATACATTACACAAAGTGCACAATAAGATAACTATTTGTAGACAGATACTCTTATTTGCATTTGAGTAATCTTAAGAGTTGAATGACTATGCGTAGAGTAGAGCAGAGGGATTATTAAGATTCTAATCTAAACAGTCTTTTTACTCCTTTTAGCCCTATTTTTTAGTCTAAATCTAAATTAGTACAGTCTACAAACATTCTAAAGCCATTCTTGTGTTCAATACAATTGATGCTTCAATTTTCCTAAGCCATGATCACAATTCATTCAATTGGTTCTAATTTCTAATTGGGTTTAACTAATTAATACATAGAATTACACGTATTATATACAATCTGCAAAATGTGGCCAGCTACAGAATAACTTGCATATAAATTTTTTGTCCAGAGTCCAGAATTGGTTAAAAATCTGGGCATGACCATGACACGGCACGTCAGTAAATGTAGATGTGTATTTTGTAGTTTGTGGTTTGACTAGCATGAGTAAAGAGGTTCTTTCGTAAGCGAGGAGGGAAAAGTGTGTAAAATCATAGGTATTGAAATTGAGTATGTGACGACTCTGGGAGTGAGAAACGTGTATTATATATATATATATATTTGGTGGAGAGATGCGCTTACGAGAAATAAAAAGCTCATGTGTGTGTAACTGTGCGTTTGGAGTTGGATGGACAGAGACTATGTGAAGAAGTGAAGATACCCGGACAGGTACGGCGTACACATCTTGAACTGTTGGAAACTAAAGAAAAACATTTTCCAACATAAAGTCATCATAATAACAATATAATATGTTGCGATTGCCAGTCCGCCGACTGACTTTACCTGCTTGTCATTCCATCTGTTCTCTCCTTGTCGGTTGTCTTGTTGCCACGTTATTACGCAAGAAATTCAGGAAAAGTTTTTTTTTTTAAAGGAGTATCATCTTCCTTGTTATAGTTATACATTATACCTTACTACACTCTGCTATTAACTGTACTGTAGATATAGCATTACACTTTACGCGTACACGCACCAACATACAGGGGGAAAAAAGAATCAACTCAACTTGCTGTTTCCCAATTTTCACAGAAACAACTCAAAAAGACAAAAAATTAATCATTTTGAATACTAAAATTCGATGTGGGTGCATCATCTTGAGTCGTGAATATTTTAAGGCATGTAAAGGTAGCTGTAAAAAATGTATCAAGTACTGTTGTTGTTTTTGTCGATTTATAATTTACTACTCAACTGTGGTTTCCATTGAATACGCTCAGATGTAGTTGTTATTGTTGAGAATATATTGTAATGATTTACATGAAAAAAATATTCTGTAGTGCATCTGGTCTCTCTGTTTTGTATGGATGCAATAAACTGACATTGTAATTTATATTCAACATAAATATGACTGTAAAGCTCTGAGCTTTACATTTTCCAACAACAAAACTATAACTATAATAGAGGAATCAAAAGCATTCATTTGGTTTTTGTTGCCTGTTTACAAATGAAAATGTAATTAGCATTGTGTCGTGTATTGTTGCATCCTGGAGTACGTATATTTTTGTAGGTAGCACACTTTTAGTCAGAGGAGAACAAATGAAAAAAGGAAGAAAAAAAATTGAGTGTCATAAAATTATGACGATTATAAATATCGTTGTGTTCACTGAGCGAACAGGTAAAAGATTTTCTCTATATTGTATTGTAAGTATTGTATTTGTGGGGATGAGAATGAGAAACAAAATGTATCCAGTGAGTCTGGTAATGTGACTATACGAATTTTGGTACGGACGAATACAGAATAGAATACAGGTATATACTTACGATAATAATATGGTACATGCGTGAACACATGAAGATAATGTATGGACAGGTAATAAAGTCATTCGGGGTTTCAAGTAGTAAACAATAAAAGAGAATAACTCAGAACAAATTGTTATGTTACCTACGAGTATGTATTTCTCTTCTTGTTCCATCCGCTGTCATAAAATAAGACAGTGGGACTTTCTTGTACAGATATCTACTATCTACCTACCTATATGAAATGAACATTGTAACACAGGAATATAATATGTAGGATGAGCTGGACTGGGCCAATCCTTATCCTCGACTATGACTATATCGTACATATATGGTAAATGTAGGTGTAGAGTGAAGAGTGAAGAGACCTACTAAAAAAAATTGGATTCATAGAGATATCCATAATAAGTTTATTTATACATGTACAGAGTGAGTGTGAGATTGTCAAAGAAAACATATTTCCTAGTTAAATGTTCATATTATAATTTCCATTATTTCCCTCTGAAAGAAATATAACAAGATGTTTTTTTTTTTACTTTCCCCTGGTTGTTGTGATGTGTAGACTCTCCAGTACAAATATATTCATATAGTTACCTTGTGTTTTGTGTATGTTTTACGTTTGAGTTTAAGTGTTCGTGGTAATTCTCTCTCTTTGCCTCACCTACGAAATAAGTAATAATAAAGTTCCACTTACTTTTCTACCTGCTGATTTGACCGCCTTCATTTCCTTGTTAAAAGAGTTGAGACTTTTTATAAGCTTTTAAATTTTCTAAGCTCTTCGAGGTTCGGCAGTTACCAGAATTTTTACTGTTTCTATCTGTATATATTTTTTATGTATGTATGTATTTCACTTGGTCTGTTTTTCCCGTGTATTTGTGTGTGATTCAGATAAAACTAAAAACTCTATATGTATGTAGTTGTTGTTTTAATAAGATTTCTTTTCTTTCCCTGTATACATATAGACTAATATAGAGAAAGATTGTGAGGAAGTTATTGTGGATATAAAAGAAAGGTTTGGGGTATTGTTTAGAGGAAAAACAAAAAACAAGTGGGCTTTTATTGAATTGACATTGGATTTGTTGACCATCTCTGGTTATTATATGTATCCGTAACACAGTGTAAGTAAGTGTAACAGTATCAGTAGCCGGAGTTGGTTGAGATGATAATAATAATAATATGAGACGTGATGTGATAGGATAAGCGATAAATTATATCAAATTACATGAACATTATTTTGTTCTACACACCCTGGAACGTGTAACTATTACTCATTTAGGGTTTTATTTGCCCTCCGGAACAACAAACACATTCAAGTGTTATTTGGTACATGTTTTCCTAGTACTCGCATTATGTATGTATTATTATGTACTCTTCACGATGCGATGGCTAATACAGATAGATAGTCTGGAACAAGAAGTCCATGGCCAGATGCTCAACGAACGGACGGCTCACGTTCCAATTTGTATACTTGACTGCTGTTCATAAATAGAACAAATTGATTTTGCCTTCCAGGCTTCTCTCTTTCTCCCTAACCAAAATCACACTTATATTTTTCACAACAAACTACCCAACGACTAACTATTTTTTGATAGCTCCTCGTCATTTGTATTCCATCTCATGTCATAACAATGTCTAAACAGTTTCTAATTAGTCTCAATTTATTTGTGAACCGTTTCAATCATTCCCCATCTCGTTCTAAATACATATGCCTATGTAAGCTCGTAAATAAATATTTCCTTGTCCAATCCTAATAAAATCCTATGAGAGAAAAAATGACATATTCCGTTATTTGTTGGAAATTGAAATTTAAACTATTTTCATGCATGCCTGGGCATTTTTTTTTATATGAATACATTTAAAATTTGAAGATGAATACCTTTGATAAGTGTTCAATTTGTTTTTTAGTATTGATATTTTGAATTACGATGGAAAAATTTCAATTATCTGGATTCAAATGAGAGTTGAGTGTGATGCTTTAGAAATCATACAAATCATAAATAGCCCTCTCATAAAATTATTTCTCTCTCCGACTTCTTCTTCTTCCTCTTCCTCGTCTTCTTCTCGTTCAAATAAGATTCATTTTGGGATTGTTCCCATATTTGTATTCTGAGAATATCAACTTAAAACGCTTTTTAAAGGACGGAGGATGATTTTGCTGTGGAGCACATAAATACATAGTTAAATTAGAGTTGTGGTAGTGAAGTGTAGGCTGTGTGTGTGTGTGGAGCCCATTAGTCTTTCAAGTTGAATGAAGGTAATGTTATTCATGGGTTGATGCTGATATGTGAAGAAGATTAGACAGGCTATGAAATGAGTTAACTAGGAGAAGAGCTCTCAAGTTATCCTCAAGTAGATTCGTTTGAGAGAGAGGAGAGAGAGATTGGTAAAGGGATAATATTTCCAAATGGTTCGAAAAGCCATGGATAGAATCGCTAGAGAGAGAGAGACGATTCTAATCAAAAGTATGAGAATGAGTTAGCTTCAAGTGCTTGGGTGAATTGCAGCCTGATTCTATCAGTCGATTCATCTTTTCCATCGTCATTCACGTTCCTCCACACAGACACAGGCACACACACACACATACTTACACACATGTATGTATAAATCCATGTGTCAATAAAAGATGCAATAAGTAGATACTTGAAGAGGCATAAACAAATTTACGAATGCAATAGCAACCAATATAATAGTTCATCTTCATTTTAATTTCATTCAACTGTACACTCACAATTCGGTGGTAGAGATTTGTCACATTTCCATACATACTTTTTCATCTTCAAGTGGTGGTAGAAAGTATTGAGCAGGGCTTTCAATATATAGTCTGTCTCTTACAACTCACCAAAATTTGTGACAAAGTTCCACGCTCCATGTTTTTTTTACACGAAAAATAAACAAATTCTCTTTCTCCTCTCTCTTCATTTTAGATCAGTAACGGCTAATGATAAGAATTCTTTTGCGATAACACACACATATTTACAATTTACATGGAAGTTTGTTTCTAGTGAAATTTAATCCGGATTTGAAGTTTGTTTATTTTTCGATCGAGGACAGAAGAGACATGGTTGGAGTAAAGTGAAGTAAAGAGAATGAGCATAAGAGAGAGAGGGGGGGGGGAGATGGTCTCGCATTCTCATTTTCCTCTCATTGGATGGTGTTCTTAAGTTTAAGTGATGCCGAAAACCGAAACCGAATCGAATGGATATATGATACCACGATAATTTATCAAATTCAACAATGGACCAAACAAGGGAGATATAAAACATAATGTCGAGCTTCGATCTCGTACCGCGATTCTCCTTTCTGTCCTCCATTCTCCTCTCCTTCAACTGAATGGGTGTGTGTTTGTGTGTATGTGTGTGTGTGTGTAAAGTATAGTGCCTTCATCTCTCTGTCTACTGTCTACTGTCTATCTGTGGAGAGAGAAAGAGAAAGAGAGAACACATGGACCGTTTCAGATGTTGTCTTTTTGTCTCGCATACACATATCAGTACTCGCTATTCATACTCCACCACAAAGCTTATCATATATCAAAATAATCATAATTTTATACTATCAAAATTAATCCTCTTCATTGGCTCTGTGGTTTTCATTTATCTCTATACCTTCGCTCACAATTGGTTCTCAGTTGCCATAGTTTTCGATTAGAGATTCATCACATTGTACTAATCGATTCTCTTATCAATTCATTGCAATAATAATGTAATGTTTCACTATGCGTGACATTTTTTTATTATACTTTCACTTCAATAATGCAATTGCAATTGCAGCTATAATATATGCTGCACTCATGTCTTCAAATATATACTTCAATTCTTCAATATTTCCCAAAGCAATATGCTAAACTCCTGAAATCATTAGTGTCAGTCAGTGAATTCCGTATCTAGTGCATTTATTTGAATACTTGATAATTATTTTGGCCCTCGTCTCTTTCTAGTGCATAATGTTAAAGTTGAAGTTAAGTGATTGTCATCATGGAATGAAATTGGAGCAGGAAGGAAATGAACAGGAAATTCAAAGAAACAACTCACAGTGGCGGTGGAAACTTGAGTCTGGGATTATTTTGAGTCCTTCCGTTTGCATCGACGTCATCACTAAACGCTCACAGGTACATGAATAAATGGCTTTTCAGTAGTATTTATTCAAGTCAATTTGCTGTTATTAATAATAGTTACAATAGTTTGTACAATTTGTAGTGCCCATGGCTCTGGAATGATTTCTTTCCCGTGTACACAAGAGCAGAATCCGGCTTCGTTTACCGCTATGTCAGCACTGCGTTTGGCTATTGGTATTTGTTCAAACTCCTACACGAGAAGCAACGACTACGCAATCTCAAAAAAGATGAGAATGAATTGTCTTGGAGGAAAATGCCGACTCTTGTAATAAAAACCGAAATCAAAGATATAGTTAAAACATTAAATGATTCTACTATCTAGATAAATGCTTTCCTATCTCATTTTCCTTTTCCTCTTGTGTATGGACACCACAAGGTGACTGTCAATTTGTTCAAATTCGTTAGTTTCGGAATGCGGAAAGTAGCAAGATTGGTGTGTTCAGAGTGGAAATATTCCGTAGATCAAATGATTGGAGTATCCTTAGTTCTGGATGAATATCGTGACGACTCAGAATATCTCCAGTTTCTTCAGGATACAAAGTTGAGTAAAGTCGTGCTGGGGAATGTTTTGCAGAATAGCGATCGCTGGATCTGGAAATATCCGAAAACCATTCAAACGGTCACATGTCAAGGAAGTATCGAGAAAAATTGGTTTTGTACAAATCTCCTGACTGTGTGTACAAATTTAACCAAGTTGATTCTCAAGGGGGATTTCCTTTCTAAATTAGATGTGAGCTCAAATTGTAGTTGTCAAGACACGTGTGCAGGGAAAATAATACTTTGGCCGCACCTGACAGTGCTAGAAATAATTTCCCCTCGAATGTCCTACTATATTAATATTTTCAATGATCGGAGCTCCAGTCCACGAAGTAATTCGGATGCAATTCAACAGTCCATGTGTTTCATTTTGAGTACCATCCGGAGTCCCAAATTATCCCTCGTTCATATCTATGTGTATGAGAATTTTTTCATTACCAAAGCTGGAGTATACTGGAAAGAAGGTCCACTTGAAGAATTCCTTACAGCTCATCATCACACACTCCGAGAATTATACCTACCCGAATTCCGAGGGAAAAGATCCGATAAACTCTCATCCACACGGGAGCTCCCCCGTCAACTAACTAGTCTAGAGATTTGTATTCATCGCTATCATCACGAACAAGGGAATTCCAAATCCGAGCAAAATCAAGAATATTTTAAACGCCTCATTCAAAATCAAACTCAACTAAAGGATTTGTCGATGGAGATTCACAAAATGCGAACGATTTGGTTGATGGATTTACTCGGGCATGTTATGGAAAATAGTAAAAATAGTCTCCGCGTCCTCAAAATACAAATCGTTCAAGCGGATGATGATGACTGCATTTTGAGTGGGACGCTCCTCAGTGAATTGACGAGTTTAGAAGAATTGAAATTGGAAGGAGATGCCCTCACGACGCACGTCCTCACCCTCACCAACTTCCAATGGCTTCCCAAAACTCTCAAGAAAATCCTTACAATGTTTATGAAAATTGACCAGATCGATTTTAGCTGCATTCACTCCTTCCCACAACTCAAGTACATTGAACTAAATCACATTGTTCTACCTCCACCGGCGATCATCCCCCCTCATTTGAATTTGAGCCCAGAAGAATCTATGAAGACGATTGAGGGAGAGAATTCATTGGGTTTTACGAGGATCCTCCAGGAGTTACTCAATCATCGGAGTCTGGATCATTTGGGTGTGAGTTTGAACAAATCCGTGGTGGGCTGCGACCATTTGAAGGATCTCATGGAAACACTTGCAAATACGACGAGACATTCCACCAATAATGAAAATTGTACGCCTAATTACTATGGAATAGTGATTGCACATCAATACGAAATTGATGACAAATTTGACTTGTATAGACCCACAAATCGGGAAAATATCTTTACGGAAGATCTCATGCTCTGCATCCGACCCAACAAGGATCTCTCCACTAATTTAGTAGAAGTTCGAGTGGAGCTGGAACGGAGAGAAAGTGACTTTTATGAGAATGAAATCAATAATAATTTGGAGGATTATAATCAATCAGATTCCAATAGTGATGGCTCAAGTGGTTTACCATCTTTGTGTGATATTCATATTGGAGATATGACGGAAATTGGGGATTTCCTGAATGATACAGAGGTGTCCGGTTATCATATCAAAGAAGAGAATGATGAGGAAGATGAAGACAGATTAATTGATTTTTAGGGCAAATTCAAAATCCAACTGTAATACATATTTTGTAAAATAAAATATTCTAAAAACATAATAGAAAAAAAAGTGAAAATATAGAGGGATGAAATCCGATGAGAGAAATGCTAAATTTGTTTGTATGACGATACAGAAATAACAGTTATTACTATATTGAAAATTCATGTACACAATAATAATAAAAAAGTAGTTGGGAAATGAGAATAGTGTGGATTACTTTTCTAAATTGTTCCTTATTTTAAATTGATATTGTAATTAGCGGTGTGAGGATGACAAATTTAGCTGTGATATTTGAGTTGACAGCTTCGTAGCCTGGCTGTCGTGAATGAGCATACAAGGAATTTGCGTGTATTGTTATTTGTTGTAGTTTCCATCTCAGGGGTCCCGTTTTGAAGAAAAGGGGAGAGAAAGAGAGTGGTGAACCAAGTTGATGCAATAATATATATAAGGTGTGACAATGCGGAAAGAAATGAAATAGAATTCAAATAAAGGCAGGAAGAATAATAAATTATGGGTTAGAGCGTTGACAAGGAAAGCAATAGAGGGAAAGAGAAAGGGAGCAAGTGAGAGACTATGGGGAGTTGGACGAAGGATAAAAAGAACGCTTAAGAAAGCCTCTCCTCCCTAACTTTCACTCTCACACACACACACTCCCCCTTTAGCATAATATACTTACGACGGAGGATGGAGAGAGACAGAAGAAAGAAGATAAGAGTAAAAGTAGCGTAAAGGATAAAATAATATAATAAGTATCTCATGTATTCCGCTCATTCAAACTCTCCAAAGGGGAAGTTCAGTTTAGTTTTAGTTGGGTGAGAATAAAAGAAACTTAGATTATTTGCAGTTTTCTCCCTCTCTTTCTTTCTTTCTTTCTTTCTCTTTCTCTCTCTCCTTTTCCTTTCGTTTTCTCCTTGTCGTTGTCGTTTTCGTTTTCTAGTCTCCATTTTCCTACTACAGAGTCTCATTCGAATGGAATGAAATAGAGAACCGGGCAAAATAGTTAAGTAGAATGAGAAAAGATCTCCTTTTGCTTCGCTTTCCTTGCTGTTGCTTTGACTAGTTCTCTTCTCTCTCTTATTCATTTGTTTGATTTTGATACGAGAATGAATTTCCCATTCAAATAAGTTTTTAGTGATGGTGGCTGAAATACAGCAAAGTTTTCAGTTCATAGTTTGGTTCGTCGGATTCTTCTTCTTCTCTCTTAGTTTTCTCTCTTTCTCTTTTTCCCTTTCTCAGACGATTCTATTCTGTATAGAGTAGCACAAGAACCTCTAAGAATCAAAAGTCCAGGCGTAGAAGAACTAGAGTTTGAACTATGATGAATATGAGGATGATGATGGTGAAGGCGATTCTCATTCTTTCTTCTCATGAGTCTACAATCTACATCTACATGTGAAGGGGGAAAAGGCAAGAACAAACTCTCGAGTATTTTGGTTATGTAGCAAATTTTTGGAATGAAATGGGGGGAAAGGCAAACTTGGAGACTCTGTGCGTATTTAAGAACTGCTCGTATATTTGAGATCAAGATGAAACTGGAAATTGGTGTGTGTGTGTGTGTGTGTGTGTGTGTGTGTAGAGTCTCAATTCTCAATAATACTTTTGCTATTGGTTTCTTAAACTTCAAGTTACTTTGGGGTCATATTATTAGTTGTGTGTGTGCGTGTGTACATATGTATGTCGAGTGGAATAATGAGTATGGCTGGGTGTACATTAGAAAAGGGAAGAATGTATATAGGAAAATGAATGCTTGAATAGAAATAGAAGATTTTCCTTATTTTCCTAGTTTCTCCCTAGTAGAGTTTCTTTGTATTCATATCACAATACCCAAATGTACGAAATGAAGAATGGCCTGTGCTCTTTCCTTTTTGCTTCTTCTTTTACTTTTGATTCGGATTCTGCTTATCTACTTTTTCCCTTCTCTTCCGTATACATAAAGTTGCTTCTCTTCTTCTTCTTCTTCCTCTAGATTTCTGGAAGTAAGTCGTGTATGGAGTTACAATAATACTTTGTATTAGTCTTCGACCTCATGCCGCCCGGCCCTATTCTCCAAATCCTTACATATATTATCTACACTTAGTCATTAAATTATTTGAAAAGTTCATTGTGTAAAAACTCTTTCTCTCTTCTTCTTCTTCTTCTCTCAAAATTCAAATCGATTCTTGATCCTTTTCCTTTCCATCTATTAAACTATTATTTATTACTCTTCGTTTTCATTATTATTCATTATTATTACCATTAACATTCGAGCTATTCAATTCCGCGCACAGCCATCGTTTTTAGTTAAACTTGAGCAAGTTTATTACAGACATTCAAATTACAAATTTACAAGTTCACAAGTTTCCCTCTCAACTCTCAACCTTCATATAATGGAAATACTTTTGATTTTGTACCATTTTGTATACAACCTACCTACAATTAAAAGGATGATCTCCAAATATTCATTTCTTAATCAATGCAGAATGCATGCGACAACTCAAATTGTATAGTTTGATATGGAATTTTAATTGTAGAAATAGATTCTGCACATGGCTTGTAAATTGTAATGAAACCTTTAAAGGGAAAAGAGACGAGGAAGAAGATTGCTGATGGAAGGAAAGAACAAAGTTGACTGGTTTAACTTTGGTGAATTGGTTGATGGGGAGCGTGTGAATGAAGATTTTTGAACGAGTGGAGAAAAAATCGAGGGAAGACAATAGGTGGTTTTTTCAGTCTAAAGTCTCCCCACACAGAAACAGGAACAGAAACAGAAACACGCAGATCCACAGATAGCACGTAGTCTTTTTATTTTCCCATGATAAATATATCGTATGTGTATAGTCCTAGTCTTTCACTCTCCCAACGCTCTACTCATCTTCCCTTTATGTTGCGATCATCATTATTTGACTTTTGCCCTTCGTTCCTTCAACCTCCACTCCTCGCTCCAACTGAAATCCTTGTGTTTTGTACACGCAATACGCATCTACTCGACTTTCTCTCACATTCTCTCACTTGACTTCATCTGAATGCAACCTCTCACACAGATTTGAATTTAACTCCGCCTTTTCTCTCGCACCAACTCTCTCTCTCATCCATCGCATTCTTCTTCTTTGGCAAAAATATCACGGGCGATCGTCCCCTTCATTTTTCTTTCATGTAAGACTAACACAATTTAGTCTTTATTCAAACAAAATGTATTCTGTTGGCTAATTAAATGCACCTGAGAATCTTTCTACTGATGATAGTCTTGTTGCATTTGAAAACTGAAAAGGTCGTTGCAATTGCAATGGAATCATCTTATACCAAATTTCAAAGCTTGTACTCGAATGGAGTAAAAAAGGGACTTGAGATCATACTGGAGTTTTTTTTAGGAAAAGTTTATAGGTCTAGGATTTTGTCTCTCTTTCGCTCTCTCTCTCGATTCCTGGACTGTACTTGAGTATACATGGAAGAATGACAAAAATGTGAAAGATCCTCGACTTGGATCACACTTTAAAATTTATTGCACTGTACAATTTTTGAGTATGCTTTCATCTGCAATAATTATTTGAAAACTTTTCCTTTGAAAAGTATCCGTATTAATAACGTCATTTTGTGGGTACACGAAAGCCAGTTTTGTTGTTTTTCAAGTGATCAAATATTTGAATTTCAAATCGGAATTGTCATTTGTAAAGGGGGGAATCAGAGTTAAAGGACTCAACTTTATATTTACAACTGGGAAATAATTTAAGATGTGTTTGTATACTGCATGAAGAGATTGAAAAATCACGTTCACACTTCCATTTCATGCAGAATATGTAGTGAGGATTTATGTATAGTATGTCTGTACTTGGAGTTGTTGGGAGTATATATATAGTGAATGAAAATAGCGAGTGGACGCATTGTTTATACAGTGCGTATTGTGTATATCTATGTTTTGTATATGTATATTATGTATAGAGAAATGGTTTGGGAATGGGAAAATGGGACTGCTGCTGGTAGTTTGTAGATTTTCATGTAGCCGTGTAGTTGAATGGGAGAAGCTAAAGAAGCGTGTTCACATCCCACAAATAAATGACAACAATACGGTCGAGAGAACCATAATGGAAATGTAGAATAAATAAATAAAAAAGTTATTTATTATATTACTTATGGTTGACAGAGTAGGAGAGAATGTTGCAATAAAGAGCTCTCTCTCTCTCTCGCTCTCTATTCGAGGCTAATGGTGAGATGCTCTTGAAAAATTTGTCATAATCTGTCCACGCTTCGCTTATTTTACGAGAGTGCCAAAAGAAACATTCCGGATACGATTATGAGGCACACACAATCAAAGTCGGTACATAGACGCTAACCGTTTTGGACACACCTGCCTCTGCCTCTCCAAAAAAGAAGATTTTTTTTGTACATACTCTCGTCCTATATGTAGGAGCACATGTATAGGATTAAATAGGATGTATATATATATTTACAATCCTACACTATTGATACTATTTTTATAATTTCCCTTGTAGTATTTATTCAGGCATTCTCTCAATTTTATTCTCAATAGACTTTTCCACACACACAAATAATATCAAAAATTTATCAAGGGTTTTCAAGTTTCTAAACAAAATGACCGTCGTCAAGATATTTTTGACAAACCATCTCCCGATTCGAATTTCAACATTTTGAAATTATGATAGTTTCCTATATTCTTATTTTGTCGGAACTAAATTATAAAATTAAATTATCATTTGGTGTGTAAAACTGAAGAAAAGTTGCAGTGTCTGTATAAAATGATGGTAGAAATTTATAGTCAGTAAAGAAATGTGTGAGCAGTCACAGAAAGATTGGTTCATTCATCTCTTTGATGAAAAAACAGCGAGGGATATAGAAAGGGAATTTCTGTGTGTATGTATACTTAACAAGAATGAGAGACTCCACAGACATTCTGTCGCTGTGTGTCCGCCCTCTCCAAAAATTACACACAGAGTGAACAACTCAAAGCTCAAATGAAATGTGACAGTGCGCGTGCTGAATTGTACTGATAATTTTTCCATGCACAGTCACAATTCCTCATTTTGATACTGATCCTCTGTGGCATGGCATATTCATATGGGGAAAAGTAAGCAAAATATTAAAAAGACAGTTCAAAGAATGCATTTAAGAATAAAGAATAAGAATAGTTTCTCCTTCCCAATCATAATCTATAACATTACAATATAATAATATGAATAATTGATTATCGATATAGCAAGATATTCAATGATTCGATGGGTACTGTCCACCTCCAAATTTTACTATTGTAATAAAGTACAAGAAGAAGAAGAAGACGGAGAAGGATGGAAGTAGAAAAAAAAAATCTTATCAATTTCCGTGACATGAACGAAACATGATAAAAGCTTGAAACTCGAAACTCTTTCACTTTTTGAATGGGAATAAAGGTGATCATTTCATGTATTTCAATTCAACTGCCTCAGACCTCCATCCTCCATTTTCCCATCTCTGTCTCTCTCTCTTTCTCTGTCTCCATACAACTCCTAATCTGAATACATTTTTTGTCTCATTGTGACTGTATACGGTATGTACACATGTAATGAAGAATCGTCAATGTATTTCCCATAATGCACGCACATACTTGCCTACATGTATGTACGTACGTATATTTCAACTATCAAGTGTATGAAATAATGAATATGTAAGATGTGACTTTGAATGAAATATTTTTTGAAGAAAGAATGTCCATTGGTGTATTATACGGCCATTGTCAGTCTATGTACTTTTTAAATGATGGAACAAGAATTTATAATTTACATGATAATAATCACAATGAGAAATGTACATGGCATTTTATCATTACCATGCTCTCGAATGGAAAGAAGAAGAATGGGAAAAAAGCGACAGATAATATTATTAGGTATATAGAATATATCCATCCCGAGTAGAGGATAATACAAAGTCCCTTTGATCATAATGGAAAATAATGGATAATGGTAATAATAATCATAATCCTGATGATGATACGAGTGAGAGAATGTTTGTGTGTGTGTGTGTGTGTATTCTACAGGTAGTAAATAAATGAAATGATACTATACATATATAGGAAAAGGAAGGAAGGAGTATAAACAAGAAAAAGAATACGAATAAGGAGGCTACACGAAGCATAAAAAGAAGAAGAAGAAGACGACGACGAAGAGAAGAAGAGGACACGAAGTTATGCCAAGAGAGTGTCTTTTGTGCAGGTGACCCTCGAAATGACCCTCATTCTTTGCAACACTTGGTCAACTCTTTAGGTGGTAGTATTTCATCTTTGCCGTACTATGCCGTACTTGAATTTCCACTATTTCCCTTTTTTCTGTCCCTCTCTCTCTTTCTCTCACTCACTCTGTCCTGTAGTTGTAGTTGTAGTCCTACAAGATTTCAATGTATGAGTTTTTTTTATAATGTTCAAGTGTATTCTGCAGTCCTGTGAACTCATTCATTCTCACACTCGGGAAATTCTCCTTCCTCCAGATTACTTTACATCTCTCTGTACTTAAGCTCTGTAGCCTTTTCCATTTCCACTTGACTCTGAACTCTATTCGGATTTATCGTCGACTTTCACGATACGTTTTCATTCCTCACTCCTCATTCGTGAACTTTACAATTAATTGCATGACACTTCACACATGTATATATTTAAATATTTTATCGTTTCCTCCATCTCTGTCTCTGTGTGTACTACTTATGTATTGTATGTGTGTGTGTGGTGCTACATCATATATGTACATTCATTTATGCATGTACACGCATATGTTTTTAATCATTTTCATTTTTCTTCTTCCTCTCGGGAAAGAGTCTATAAGGTTTTGGAGAATTATGCAATATTCCAATGTGTGTACATACTACTACATACGATACCATACGCTTCTCTCTCTGTGTAATAATTCGAGTGTGTTTTATCATTGAGAATGGCTATGGGCATTTGGCTTGTGGCAAGTCATTGCATGTAGTCATGAGGGTGTCGGACAAAGGACTATATGGACTGTGAAATAAGAAGGCAAAGACTTGACAAGCACAAGATCATAGATATTATTATCATTATTGTTACTAAGGCCATTATACGGAGGTTTTAGTAGTTGTAATTTCTCATTCTCTTCTACACAGTACATCAGAACATCAGTACACACACATTTATTTGGAATGCATGGGAAAATATTTTCTTCAATTTTCCTCATTCCTCTCAAACTCAAACTTCAAAACGACTCGACTCACCTGCTGTGGGTACAGAGAGAGAAAGAGAAAGAGAGAGAGAGAGCGAGAGGGATAAACGGCACAAGTGCATTCCTTTTCCCATTGAAACTCCCAAACATTCACACATTTTACATTTCATTACCAGATTCCAGATCAAAGATATAGACAGCAAGGCACAGTGTGTAGTAAGTACTGAAGTTCTTGAGTGAGAAATCCAATCGAGGACCTGAAACCTCTAAAAACCTGCAGTTGTTTTCCATTTTGATTTTGATTGACGATGAAATTATGTGCGGTACTTTACCATTTACCACACATTAACGTGAGTGAGTGAGTGAGTGAGTGAGTGAGTAGTTCAAAACTCAAAACATTTGGATATATGGGTTAGTAAAAGGAATAGCAGGATTTACTTTCATGAATTATTTTCCTGTATGCATGAATTTTAATTTCTTAATTGCATCACAGTAAAATCAACAATCGAACGAGAGAGATTGTGCAGGGAAATTCGAGTAATCTCTCTGCTTTATTTGTTTTGTTATTTTATTATATTTTACATTTGATATTATTATTATTATTGCAATTGTTGAAAAGGAGCGAGAGAAAAGAATAAGACTATTTCTTATCGCATATAATAAGAATGAGAGTTCATGTATAAAATGAGTTGCTCATTCTTCGTTTTGTATTGCTTTTGTATAGAAGAAAGAATATATTGTGAAAATGTATTCAGTTTTTGTATACTTCTTCTTCTCCTCTCTTGAGTTGACGCAGCTTTAAGTATAAAATAGCATTTGCCCTTCTTTAAAGTACTTTTTGGTCATCGGAATTGTGCAGAGACGAGAAAGAGAGAGAGAGGGAGAGAGAGAGAGAAGACTGAACATGAAAAATGAAATTCAAAATACAAAATACGACGCTGTTGAGTTTCTATTATTCTTTGACCACATTGTGTTGTTGTTCTCCTGCATGTACGGCAAGAGAGCAATCGAAATATCCTTACAGCTCCTGCTTCCAATGTGCATGTGTGTTTGTGTACTCATAGAAACTTCTCTCTCTCTCTCTCTCTCTCTCTCTCGTGACTATTATTTATTAGCAACGGCTTAGATTTTTTGGTGGGGAAATCGTGCGCTTTTTGCGTTTGCCTTTCAACGCGGTCTCACGTTCAATCCTATATAACGGCAACGACGAATTGCATATTTCATTAATGCTCACTTTACCAGTTGGTTGATTAAATGGGTTTGTTCATGCGTTTTCCTTTGTGTCGTCCATTAGAAGAAAAAAATGTTCAGAACTAGAACTAGAGAGAAAGAGAGGGAAATCTTTATTTATAACGATTATGAAATATGTATTGGTAGCTTTCTCAATTTGATGAATGATGAATGAATGGGTTATTTGGGGTATCTAATCATGAGGAAACCCACACGAAGCCCTGTGACTGTGAGTACTCAGACTCCAACTGGTAAAGTCAAACTATAAACATGTGAGTGATTTCAAGTGATTCTCTCTTGTTCCTCCTTTGACTTTTTTTCAACATTAGATTTTTTTTATAATCATCATTTAGCTTGTTTGTGTGATCCATTACAAGTAAAATGATCCGAGGATTTCCGTGTTTGACATGCATGTACGTAGTAGGTATATGGGGTATGGGTATGAGTGTGTGAGTATATTGCGATCGGTCGAGTACTTTGAAGGGTACAGACTTGGACACTTGGTTTTTTGGTTCTTGGTATGTTTACATGTGTGTTTTTGTGTGTGAGCTTATACCAAGTTGGAGATTATTGTGCGTCTGTGGGCTGTGAAGTAGATTCGAGTATTGTGGATTGTCAAGTGTATTATAGAACATTTGTTTTTGGTCTCATTTTGGTTCTCTTGCTCTCTCTGTTTTTTTTGTTAGAGATTGTTCAGTTGAACCGAACCAATTTTTTACGCCATGTTGAACTGGAGTGAAGAGAAGAGAGCGAGAGCTCAAGTTGAGGAAAGTGAAACCCCTAGGGTTCCACCGGTCAAAAGGCAAAACAACACACTCTGTTCTCATTTGAGAAAATAAAAAGCCTATTATCTCAATATTCACACAGTAAGACACGTCCTCTTGGTGGGGAAGCTTCTATCTGATTACGTGAGCACACAGCTTCGGAACGTCTTTCAATCATTGGCTGGCTCTCCTTTCTCAGTATTAGTCCATACTCTATAACATAACACCATACACTCACTCTCTTGTTCAGTATCATAGAGAACCTTGAGTTTAGTTTTATTCTTTTATTCAAATCTCTTTTACTTGATCCTTTTCAAAGGACGACGATTCCCAAACAATGTAGAAATTAGATCAATTACAGCATCAAGACTGTAAACTCGTCTCGTACCAATTTTTCATGTTTCGTTTGAGTAATTTTTATAGACATTTCTTTTTACACACCGTTTTTCATGCTCAAAAACTCAAAACAAAACTTGTCACGACTGATTTTCATGTTCATCTTGAAGCCTATATTGAAATTGCTCTTCTTTTTTTTTTAAAAAAAAAAATTCTCTTGGAAGCATTTATTTTGTAATTTGAATATGAGCTCAATAGACTTGATTGAGAATATGTAGTTGAAATGGATACTGGACATTTAGTATATTTGAATACTTTTGACCTGTTGGCTTTTAAATAATGGAAAAAATGAATGTGGATGCAGGTGGGTTTGTGCTTTGCTTTGCTTTGCTTTATAGAAGTATACAGAATGGTAAGAAAAGGCCTACTGTACACCATACAGAAGTGATAAAAGAAATGCGTAAGAGCATGTTGTGTTCATCGTTCATCTCATTCAATTTGTAAATAAATTAGTAGACACTACAGATGGAAACGACAAACAAGTCAGTGTATGTGTGTGTGTCTGTGTCGTTTGTATGTGTTTGTGTGGAGGACACTGGAAGGCTTATTTTCTTACATACTTTGTAAACTGTGGCGATTGAAAAAGGAATGTGTCTCTTACATTTCACGTCAAGGTGGATTACAGCAGTAAATGACTAAAAGGATCCAGGGAACAAGATGCAACGACAGAGATAATCAAGCCGAGATTGTTGAAAAATAACTCTGCGCTTTGACTAGGTCATTCCAATTCCGAAACCAAGTTCTAACCTGTACACTTTTTACTATCGAATTGTTGCAACACACATTCGGGTTCTCTTCATAATATGTATATTTGTGTGTGCTATGTGTGTGATTGTACAGAGTATCTATAAATTTTATAAGCCCGACTCTCTTGGAAGACACTCGGAACCACACTACACACACACACACACACAAATGGTACAGGTGGGATGGGAAAATGATGATTTTTACACACATGCTATAAAAATATTATATATCTGTATATAGTTATGTATGTATTCAAATTGTAAAATGAAGAAGAGTGACTTGGTTGCATGTTCATGTTCGGATGGGTGGGGCTTATAAAAAGCGGCTCTCAGTACTCTCTGTCACCTTAAAATGTCACACACCTGACCTGAAATTTACGGCGACTTTTGACACGCAGTGCTGCCAACTTTTTGTTTGTTCATTTGTTCATTCGGAAATGTGGTAACGTAGGCTGATTTTACAGATCCCATGGGGTCCTTTTGTACAAGGAAAATACCAACCCATCCATATTTCCATTCTCTGTCTCTCTCTCTCTCTCTCTCCATAGTCAAAGCAAGAGAGAGAGATCTGGAGAATATGTGAACAAATCTAAAATACTGATTCTCTTCTGGTTTTGCATAAATCTGTTCCAAGCAAATTCAGAAGAAGAAAGGAAGAAAGAAAGTCAATTGTAATCTGACTTTTGTCTACTCCCTGAATCTGAATCCTTGATAGCTTTCATCTGTAATCTGATTATCACACAAGTAAGATAATTGACTTTTTCACATCATTTCTATATATTTGTTTTACATTTTTCTAGTGTAAAAACTCTATCCGTCGGATTTTAGTGCGTACAGTCTCATTGTCTAATGAATGGTGTAGAAAATAGAAAAAGTAATATGATGGGTGATGATCCATCAGTTTTTTTAATACCCCTTTCTCTGTTGTTTGCTTTACACACTCGTCGAGTCGACCACAGTGCCGTATGGAAATTCGTTCATTTTTTGAGTGAGCAAAAATGAATGTGGAATACAATGGATTCTCATATAACAAGAGGAGATTATGTAAACTGGAGGATGAGAATTCATATTGCTCATTGTTGCCATCGCAGCTGGTAGTTGTGAAGAAAATCAGGTAGACAATAAATCATTCCTAGGGATGAAAAAAACATGGTTTTTTTTACATGTGACCGTTGTGTGGACTCGCATCGTTGTACACTTGAAAAGCGAAAGGATGATGACAATGTTGCGTTTCTCATCTTTTCTCCAAATAGTGGTGGTTTTCAATAATCATTTGTACATACATAAACAGTACAGGAGCCAACTCACACACACACACACACAACACAACACAACAACAACAGCAGAATAGAACTGGTACAAAGTACAAACCATGTTCAATTTTTATACTTAAGCTCGTGTAATTTCCTTTGACCAAAACATTAATTTATGAGGAACAGATTTGAGCAATTAATAGTTAAATATCTCATGAATGCAAGTGCATTGAATAGTTCAAAAAACGAGTTTGCAGTATATAGTTTGTGTTGAAAGAATAAATGTTCAGGAGGAAAGAAGGAGCTATGGATTGTATATACTGGGAATACTCTTTTATTGTAATGAAATGGGTCGTGTGGAGATCTCAAGTGGGTCCATGTTCATTGCAGAGGAGAGTCTTATATGCAAATGCAAATTCATTTGAATTGATTGAGAATATTTTATTTTATGGATGGGGATCGTGAGAGTTGACTATAAAAAAACTCGTGATAAAAGGTCAAATCACAATTTGATTTTTATTTTCAATTATTATCATTGTCCATCCATTCGGTGGTGAATAGTCTCAATTTAGATTTTACATTTTCTAACTGTACTCAAACTGAATACAAAAAAAAACAGGAATCGTGATTACATTTAGTTATTTGTGCCATATCAAGTACAGGATAGAGTTTTTCCCCGAGATGGAGAGATCCTTTAGAATATAGAAAGGATGGACAACAAGAGAAATGCACACACATTTATGATCGTCAGTGTGCATGGACATTCTATCCTATCCGTATAGCGGAATTGAAAGAGACGAGCATGTCATGTCAGTCAGTTGAGTTGAGGGCAAAGCCATTGGTATACCATGTACATTTACATGGACGATCATCATCATCATCATGTAACCCCATACATGTTCTCATCGTCAGTGTGAACTGTGAATGTAAATATCACATACATACTTACATCGAACTTATTGTATGTAAAGTCTATTGATAACACGATACCACATTTTAGGCATGGCTGCAATGCTCATTGTATGCAGACACACTTCAAACATATGTGAATTTTTTCAATTCACAACACTCCTGTGCAGAAAATCCCCAGTTTTTTCCCCCCGAATCTTTACTCCATACTCTCTTCAAAGTATGAGTTCTTTTGAACTCGCGTACATTTTTTTTTTTTTTTTGGCATGTCTTACCGAAACAAATCTTTATAGTGCATCTTTTGTTACCTAAGGAAATTAAATATTCTAATAACTACACGTCGTCTCGTTACAGAAATGTACATTGGAACACAAATTCATCGCCAATGTGTGTGTGATGATTTGGTTTCGGTTGGAAAGGAAAGTAAAGTAGAACTGGGAAATCGAGTTGCACTTTGTACATACATTTGGAGGGCGAAGGTGGAAAAAGGATGGGTGAGGTAAGTATGTGGAGAGAGAGAGATTACATTGGATATAATGTTGTATTTGAGTTCCTGGTGGATCCTTGTGGAGCGACTGATATGATTGAGCGAGATGTTTTGTGACATGTGACAGGGAAGTCTTTTGGAGAGACCATGTAATGTGACATTGTCGTCTTAAAATATATGGTTTGGCCTTTGCATTTCTCCTTGTAGTTATACCTACTCCTGCTGCTTGTACTCCCCATATATATATCGTATATTTACATTCCCCTTAGTATCACTTCACTCTTCTCTTCTCCGTTTTCATCTATCTATTCCGAAGGATGGTGACACGTCATAATTTATGTAGCACAAGAGAACGTTTTCTCAAATTTTGCACAATCATTCGCTCGCCTGTCATTCCATCTCCTTCAGTCACATTCTCTCTCTCCTTCTCTTTCTCTCTTCTCTCCTTTTCCCCCAACAATGTCCAAACCAACAGCAAAAATACATTGAACCATCGAAAAACTATATGAAATCATATGCTACTCCTTTTTTTACACCGAGTTTTTTTTTCCAACCTCGTGAACGATGAAAGCTTTTTGCTTTGTGTTGTAGGTACAACAGACATGTACATACATTGTCGTTGTCGAGTACTCACTAATTCCATAGTGTACATGCGGTTGCGTACACACCGGAAAATATGCAAACCAGGATGATATAGCACAGATCAAATGAGTCGATTCTTAATTCTATCGGTATCGGAAGAGAGAGAGAGAGAGAGAGTGAGAGAGTTGTTGGAAACATACGGTTTGGAGTGTGAAGTAGTTACACAGGGTAACAGCGGGTAATATGCTTATGTTGTACAATACATCTATTTCCACTGTGAAAGATGGATGAATGAATGAAAGCATCGCGTACACAAACACTCAGCTAGGGTCTAAAGGTTTCCCAGAATTAATCAATTTTCAGAATGACAAATCTCTCTACTTTATGAGCCTTTACCCATATTATATTATATTATATATTATACACATACATATACTATACTATATAGTACACTCGCCATTAAAGTAAAGCCAGTACATGGTAAATGCAAACACACTTACAAACCATCCACAACATGGACCAACCAAAATACCAGATTTTACGGGGCAGATTTCGTATGGGACGTCAAATCAAATGTTGATTTCATTATTGCATTTTAGTTGCACTTGTCATACATACAGAATATGGAGCTGGTTGAGTACCCAGGAGGATCCTGGAAGCAACTCGCAACCCAACCGTGTCATATACTCCCCGTCTCCTAGTTTTTACAATGTCATCTCATCATAATCCATTCTTTTTCTCTTATTTTTTTTTGCATTGTTTCTCTCTCTCTCTTTCTCTGTCCATGTCTCCTTTTTGAATCGTTCCACCAAAATGTTCATTGTCACAGAATTTGATTATCATCTTGCTAAATTGTGCTTTCCATCTTGTTTTCATGTTTTGACTATACATATAGACAGGGAGAGTGAATTCACTGCGGGGTCTCCCGATGTTACACAATACCCGGCTGTATATGTTGTATATGTCTCACAAATATTTATCAATTGCTCAATGAAATTGTCCACCATCAGCTCCCCACCATCATCGAAACCCAATTTTCCCTAGGAAATATCAGATTTTCAAATGTTTCTCAAAATTTAAATTGGATTCAAACAATGTCGATTGGAGGAAGCCAGAAAACTTGTTAAAATTAAATGTCTTTTAAATTCCAATTAATCAAAAATTTGTTAGAAAAGACTCAATGAAATGGACAAAGAGTAAATTATTTATGAAAGCCGGATATTTATATACTGTTTTCTTCTTTTATCTGCTGATTGCACGTAGGTGAATTTGGGATAAGACTTAATTTACTGAAAAACAATACTTTCCCCTTTGATTGAGTGCCGGAGAAAATGAGGAATTCAAGGGGAAAAGTAGTTATGAAAAATAAATGTAACTATGAATAGTGGAACACTGCTCAATAGTGTACAGGAAATAAAAGATAGTTATATGAGTAACCAATTAGAAGAAATGATCAGATTGGATGGATGATTGGGAAAAGGTTTCAGAGGAAATTGACAAATCATCTTGAGCACCTTTAGCTTTGATTCTTTGTTGAATTACGAAATGTGATTCTTTGCATCGCTCATAAATTAAGGCTAATTGAGAAATTGTAAAGCTTCAGAGGAATAAAAGTGTTATGTTCCACACATACGAAAACACACACACACACACACACACAAACCCATTTCCCAAATACACATTAGAATATAAAAGCTTCCAATTAGACTACGGACTGCTTTTCCAGTCAATTCTTTCCTCACAGACACGAGAACAAGGAATTTGAAACATGGAAATGAAAAAGAGAGAAGAGAGAAGAAAAGTGCATATGATCGAAGTTGTTCCGCAGAGTAAATGAAAGCTGTTGGAAAAGAAAACATAGAAAATGAGAAATGTAGACATTGTAGACTGTGGAAACTGTGGATGGTGGGTGTTGTGTAAGCTGATTGTGAGTGTTGTGTGTTACGTTCTCTCCCTATGTTTATTGTACATGGAGAAATTGGTGAGAGAACAAAAGAGTTTTTTTCTTGTAAAATGAAAATAATCTAAATGGTAAATAGCAGGTTACGTATAATAGTTTGACCCGAGAAAAGAGAAAGAGAAAAGCCCCTTTTTTACCCCATTTTCCATCAACCTGTCAATGGTATAAACAGATAGAAATTTTTCACATTGGAAATTCGAATGTCTACATTCATTTGAATAGCAGTAGAGAGATTTGGATAGAGTTGAAGAGCTGGGACTGGCAGTAGTGAGTTTGTGGAACGTCGGAGAGATGATATTTGGACTAAGTAGAGGGAAGCTGTGGCAAAAGGAGAAAAAACTCTCTCTTTATCTCAATTTGACGTTTTCAATCTCAGTAATTGAAAATTTAACGATCCATTGCTCCCTTGTTTCTCATCATAATGACTCTTGTGGATAGCAATCTGTGTGTGTGCCCTGTGCATTTGTAGAATGAGAAAAAGGGTTGAAGGCTTTTTTCCCTTTCCAAGATACTACCAAGAAGGAACAACAGGTTTTATGTCACTCTTGAACGGTGAACAGTTATTCAGAGAATTGAAACAGCGTTTGTCCATACTTTTGATTTGATTTTGACTCGTCATTTTCCAAAGAAATATATATATATATATATATATAAATTATGTGCTCAATCAATCTCACAAATACTCATTCCATCGATAATTGTTGTCAGTGTGTACGCCTTGTAATAGACTAATTAAATGACTACAAAAACTCTTTCTCTCAAGGAAATAAAGTGCAACTCTACAAATTGCTAAAGATGTACCATCATTTTCTCTTAAATCCAAAATGAATTTCCCTTCTATGGTTCTGTTGTTTTTTCTGTACATTTCATTTTGAAGCACTATATAAATTCTTTGCTCTTGCATAACTATTCAAGAATTATTTCATTACTCAAAGAAAACTGGAGAAAGTCGTCAGCAAAAAGTAATTTCGACTCAGCTCTATAGGAAAAGAACAAAAAAAAATCCCAACTCAAATCTGACTCGTAAAAGTTAAGGGATTTTCCATTGGCTAATGAGTCTGAACTTTGACAATATGGATAAAATTTATACGCCGTATAATATGAGTGCTCATACAGACCTCTGTATAGACTTCGATGTATGAGACCACGTGATGATGGTAGATTTAGCTAGAGAAATAAGTACGATAGGGAGAGAGAGAGATGAGATGAGATATGAAAAGTTAATGGATGGGTGTAGATCTGTGTGTGTGTATATGGTTGTGGACGGGGAGGGAGGGATGGACGAACGAGTGGCTGAGTGGATTATAGAGGGTTTCCGTCATCTTGTTTTGTTACGATTGCGGTTTGACAATGTCATTAGTCATAACTGCATGACCATTTAGTTGGGACGAGAGGACAGGATGATCGGATTGATGGACCACATTTAGTCTCACTATTTCCGGCTTGACACGCCTATACTTTCCAATAGACAGTCGATTTCCCGTCCAACGAGTCTCTCCGTATATATACCGTACTCTCAACTAAATATATGACATAACATAACACACATACACTTGGTTGCACTGACTCAATTTCAGTTCATGAGCACCAGTCAATTCTCTCTCTCTCTCTCTCTCTCTCTCTCTTCCTTTGCTTTATCTATGCCTGTATTGGTACAGTGGGAAGAATGAGTGAGAGGGAAAAAGTCTGAGTCCAGCGAGAGTGGAGGCGGTCTTCAAGAACTTCCTTTATCATCTAAATGGATTTGAGCTCTTAGCCTCGTGTCTTTCTCCCTTTAACTTTGTTACTCTCTCTTCTCTCTCTCTCTCTCTCGTCTCTTCTCTATCTCTTTCATCCTTTGATCTCTTTCTCTGGTGAAACATACCTCGACGCCACTTGACTACAGAGAAAACTAAAAACTATTATGGATACATCAGATACATGTGCAGTAGTATTCTCATGTAATAATACACCATGATATCATTTGACTGTTTATATAATACACACACACACACATTCACATGAGGACATTCTATGACTACATATTTATATTTATATAGTTTTTGTGGAAAATAAACGACTGCTCATGTTATAGTATCTATACTGGAGAGAGTGCGGAGTAGACAGGGTAGAAGTAGAAGTAGACAGTCCATGTATAGTTTTTCCAAGGTCTATCATTTGATGGAGAATGTCCCAATGTTTGTCATACATTATTTTTGTCTCGTGTGGACTCCTTTTTTCCTCTCTCTCTTTCTCTCTTTCTCTCTCTCTCTCTCTCTCTCTCTGTCTCCCATGCTTCTGAATCTCTCGCTCTCTCGCTTGAGTCCTATACATACCATGGGATTCATCATTCAAGAGAGTACAATAAACTTTTTGTGTATGATTCAACATGGCTCCACATTGTACATTATCATCCAAAATATACGCACACTTTGTTTGTTTGTTTGTAGTATTTTGTTTGTAGTTTGTACCTTCCATTATTTATTATATTATATATATTTGTGTGTGTTGTGTGTGTGTGTGTGTATTTGTGTTTGTGTCCCTCTCATCCTTCATATGAGACTGAGGACAATGGAGATAATGGCCAGCATCCAATGAAATAAATCAAATTGTTGAAAATGGTCGAATTTTTTTCCAAAGTGCCAAGTGAGCTTACGCTCTCGTTTTTTTCTCTTTCTCTCTCTCTCTCTCTCTCTCTCTCTCTCTCTCTCTCTTTCACTCGCACTCTCTCTACTCCCGGAAAAGACTCGAGCAATTTGACTGCCATGAACTTCCTCGTTTTTTTGGTCAATGCTCTCTTTTCATTGTACATCATGTAGATAATGTAAAGCAACTTTCCCCAGTCTCTCTATCTCTATTCTACACACTGATCGAAAGAATGGCCAAAGTGATTTATTTTCACGACTACAATACATTTTAATGTTTAATATTTTAAAAATTTTGACATAATATTTGACAATTTGTTGAATGTCATTTGAGGAGATTCCAATAAACTACTTATTTGAAACGGAAATTGGATTTTTCTTTTAATAAATATTTTTTATTATAGCTTAAAGTTTAATATTCAACGGTGGGTTTATGTCGTCATTGTTATCGTCATATGTCTTTTGAAACTGAAAAGGATTTATCGATAATGTAATTATTGTGAGTAAGTTTTGTTCTCATTTGTCTTTATGTACGTACATATGAATGGAGAGAATCCAAGGAGAATCTGAAGAAAATGAGACACAAGGTTTTGTTGGGAATTTGTTGGGAATCTTGTGTATGTGTTTTTGTAGACGTTCATAAAGAATTCTAATTAATTTTGACTTTTCAATTCATTTACGTCTTTGAAAAGGAGACGCACTTGATGTTGTCGACTGCTAAGTTGTTTTGTTATCTCATTCAAAAGTTTCCAACGTATACAGCTGCTTCTGCTATACGACTTGAGACTTTTAGATTGAGAGTGACTGTTCCTACAAACACACACACACACACAAACACACGTCTGTAATAGTCTGTATGGATAATGGAAAACAAACTTTAAGAAATTGAGCGAGTTCAAAGGAATTTCGAACAAAGATCCCCGTCTGTCTTGATTCTCGATTTTCAATTCTCAATTCTAATAAATACCCACTCTGCTCTGCTTTCTGTTCTATATACTCGAGTTCTAAATTCTTGGACCCTTTCACACAAATTCACAATTATTATTACAGAAAATCATACAAATCAGGAAAATCCACACAAAATATCATGTGTAGTATGGACATATTTTATTATAAAATATAAATTATATAGTTCGACTCCTGACGAGTCGTTCACATTTCATGACGGACTCATATATTTCCTTCCCATATATACGATACATACTTGTTTCCATCTAAATATCGTACATACGGAATCATAACATAACTCTCAGAGTAATAGTCATATAGTAAATAGTCCCCGTACATACATACATTTTGTCCATTGTCGAGTCTCAATTGCGATTATGCCGAGGAAGTAACCAGTAAATAGAATTTTGCCACGAGTATTGTACACATAATAGCCAGAAAGAGAGAGAGAGAGAGAGAGCTAGTTATTATTATTGTTATTGTACATACATTCACACACACACACACACAAACACACAGAGTTGATTTGAGTCTCAACTGGAGCATATGCCGTTGAAAGTTGGTTGATTTTGTATATATAAATATCATGTGGTTGTGTGTGTGTGTGCAAAAGTGTAAAAGGAAAGACAGGGTCTTGTGAGTCAATCCTTGTGAGCATTATAGTCATCTGACATAAATGCCAACAACACCGTGGATACAATGGAATATCATTATTGTTTGACTTTGACTGTTGAAAGGGCTCCACTTTACAAAACACAACAAGCAAATCCGAATAATAGGACAGGGGTACATCATTTCCTTGAATCCTTCTAGAGTCGAGGTGTCCATATATATTTTGAGCCAAAAAAAAAAAACCAACACTTTATTCTTTTTCGTATACATACAATAATATACAATACATGCAGACCATGTGTAACCCTTTCAATTTTTCAAAGCACATGATATTATATACCTATGTAGAAATACCAAGTTTTTGTGTGTAAGAGAAAAAGAGTATTATAGATGCTGCAACAACATTTCCGAATTATTTTTACACTATACCTAAAATCTACATAGTATATAGTATACTAATAAAAAGAAGAGCATGGAAAACATGCAAGATTTTGTAGTCCGACGATATACCATACGATATGAGATGATACGAATGTGGTTAGTACTTACATATAATAAATATGACAAAGAAATAAAGGAGTTGAGTGTATAATACTTAATACATGGAGAGATATAGATGAAGGATGATGAAGCTATAAGCAACACACATATACATAACACATATGGCCACTCACTCACTCACTCACTCAGATACAAATACAAGGCAAAAGAGTTGTGTAAACTTTTTATATTTATGTTTTTGAACGCGTAAGCAAAGTAAGGCAAAATCATTGCACCATACACAATCCAATACAAAAACTACAACAAGAGAGAGAAAGAGAGAGAGAGAGATTGTTGACGGCATTCGGTGCTAAAGTGAAGAAGAGGTTTCTATTTTATTTTCTAAAAGCGAAGCATCAGACTGGGAGAATTGAAATGAAATGATGAAGAAGAAAAAGAAGAAGAAGAGTGAGAAGAGGAGAAAAAATTTTTCTACTACTTCTTGAAGAGATGTGAGTGAAGCTCAATGTGATGTGGATATAATATATATAAAAGGGTTTTGATTGTGAAAACGGAGTGAAGGAAATCATGGAATAGTTCACGTATTCACGTATTATATATTTTATATTTTATATTTCTCTCTCTCTCTCTCTCTCTCTCTCTCTCTCTCTCTCTCTCTTCACTAGTTGTATTTGGGTACATCATTGGACTATGTTGTTTTATATGTATGTAGAGAGACTCAATGTGTGTGTGTTTGTGTTTGTGTGTGTAGCATGGAGAAAAGTCATTGCTTTTGCTTTCGCGAGCTATTGCTATTGCCATTTCAGAGAATAGACTGTAGTGTTGGGGGAGTCGGTCCCATTGTCATCATTTTGGACGGTACAAAAGCCACTAAGACTTGCATACACAATGTACACGTACGTATGCACAAATACAGCTCAGGAGTAAAAGAGAGAGAGAGAGAGAAAGAGAGAGAACACTTGCATTGCACACACACAAACCCCATACATACAGCACGCAGAGATGTCACAACCAGAAAAGCAACTCGATTTTCAGAATACGAGAATAGAATGGGCTCCTGTCTTCGAAACACGAACGTCAAAATCCGTCCATTCCGCCTCGTTCCAAATTTTCTCTGTTCGTCCATTGTCCCGAACGAGAAATTTCTTTCATCTGTAACAGCAACAACAACTCACAAGTTACACAAGTTTTTTTTTTTTTGCCAAACGTCTCCAGTCTCCAGCAATGTATGTGTATGTCTGCCTGCATGTGTGTGTGTGCCTTTAAAAGGAAATGTCTATAGAAGGACACATTTTGAATTTCAGCTTTTCTTTAGCCACACAACGCAACTCAAGTCAATTAACAATCCCCGTCGATTACATACACATACCCAAAACAAATTCTTCACAAGAACAGCACAAGAAAAGGAGAGTAGAAGAGAAGGGAAGGGAAGTAAGAAGAAAAACATTTTGTGTACGTGTGGGATGCAAATATGTGAAATGTTTTCCTTGCAAGTCAAAATATTTTGTGGCCGTCAAGTCGGAAATAATGTGACATATGAAAACTTTATATCCTGTCAAAACTTTTTTTCAGTTTTCCTCCTCACCTCCTTCCAACTACGATTTTACGGATTTTCTTCCAAACTATACTCAAAAATAAAAACGACAATGCTAATGACAATGACAGATTCTAAATTGAAAAATTCTTATTCCCTACTTTTTTCTCATGCTGCGTTCATTTTTACATTACCTCAGAAATATATTTTTCGGAGAGGAATATGCAGATGATTGAAGATTGAATGAATAATGAATGACCCATATTTTTTCGATGAATATATGAATCAGAGTTGAAACTCTTCAGAGTCATTCTACGTTTGGGATAACTATAAGAAAAAACCGTTAGCTATTATTCTGATGAATCCAAATCGAGGTCAGAGTAGAAGGTATAGATTTTAAAATTTGTTTTTCATTAAATGTTGAATAGTTTTTTTTTCTTTTTGGGACGGTCGTTAAAAGTCGTACACACACACACACACACACACACACACAGTCAATAATGACACGGCTGTCATAATTTATAATCAAGGGAAATGGATGGGTGTTCCTGGAGTGAGAAGAGTACAGAAAGCACCCACGAGACAATCCCTACAATGATATACAATGTCATTCAGAGTGACTAAAAACAGTGCCATCATCATCATGATCATGACGACGCCTTTGTTGTTCACTCGCTTTGTTGCCGACTTTGGTATGCTTGTTGTTATTATTACACACACTCTGTCTCTCCCTCTCTTCACATCTACTGGTCCTCTGTCCCTAATTTGCTTTAATTTTTATATTATATACAGATATACACACACAACCAGATTCTCTAGTAGTTGGTTAATTTTTATTAAGGATCTCTGCCTACTGACAATACACATCATGCACATCTGAAAAAAACATGTTATAAAAAAATAGGCTCTTTTAAGATACTTTTAATTATTTGAAGATAAAAGGAAAATGTGTGAAGGTGAGAGATGACTAAAAAGAAATGGAAAAATATTTGACTGTGAGACGCTGTGAATGCGGGCATGTAAATAACCAGTTCAGACTGTATGTACATACACACACACACTCAAGACGAGCTGCACACATGCACACAGGAGGTAAAGTGGGCTCTCTCTCTCTCATGTACATACAAGTGAAAAGGGAGAAACAAAGTGGAGATACAAAAGTCGATTGATGATTTGGTGATGGGAATAAAGAGGGTGATCAAAACATGCCAAAGTCAAGCAGATCAATCCATCATAATAATTTTTTATAGACAGTACAAAATAGTGAGTCCCCTTGTGCCTGTCAAGTCAAATCCCTCGCTCCGTCTTTCCAATATCCTACAAATATTTATGTACACAACACACACACATACGATATATATATACACACACTCAGCATGTAACAAAAGTCCTCACAAACGATGATTTCAAAGTTCAAATGTTGTGTGTACAAATCCCTTGATCTACAATACACAACTTGTGTGTGTAACTTGTACTTTAGTCGCCTTTTCATCACTCTAATCCATTTTGAAACATTAGGAGATTGAGAGAGAGAGAGAGGGAAAACCTCAAGTGACTATAAAAAAGATCCACTTGTTTTATTCTGGTCATACATAATAGTTAATACACAGTATAGTATATTATATGTGAGTGAACTTTACTCTCTTTGAATGTACAGTAACGAGTACCAACCAAAACAAACGGTGTCTAAGTACTTGAAGGATTTTTCATAAAGTCATTCAACCAAGAGTTCAAAAACTCTTGTTTGATACCTTTTTTTACTATACGAGAAAGAGAATTTTTTTCTCATGCGATACTTGACACTGTGTCAAAATCTCAAAATTATATACAGATAAATATGCGCTTATGTGCAAGTCCATGGATATTGATGAGAAGAAAAATTTAATTTGGTACATCTACTGGTACGTTGTCATTTGTATATGGATGATGGAAGATGGGGGAACGGCAATGGGAATAAAATAAGTATTATTATCAAAAGAAGAAGAATAGAAAAAATCTTTCAATTTTTAAGGACATGAGAAGGAGCAGGAGAAACTACTGTGACTATTACAAAGTGTATACAATTTGTGTGTACAGTACAGAGAGAGAGAGAGAGAGAGAGAGAGAGAGAGAGAGAGAGAGAGAGAACTGAGTACACGGAAGGAGAGGCAAAGTCAAAATAAGTGGGCTCATGCAGAGGACAAAATCTAAAGTGACTCTTGAAAATACCAAAGCGTTCATTAGAAATTCCAGTCTAATCTTGCAGAACTCTTGAAGCAAAAATACAGTGTGTACACAAGTGGCTTGAACAAGAATTTTTTCGGATGTCCCATTTTCAAAAGAAATCTTCCCAGTACAAATTGCGTTCTCAAACCAATTCAGCTGACTCTCTCTCTCTCTTTCTCGTTCATTCGTTCATTCATCATCATCATCAGTCTTTTTATTTTATTTCCTCAATTCAGTCTGCACACAGTATTAAGTATCCTTCTGTAGTTCCATGGAAAAGAATCAAAGAATACATTATTTAATATGATTTCAAAACTCTTGACATAGAACATTTAACTTCATAGTTATTTGAAGGTACATCAAGATTCTAAATGACCCGAGTCACCGAGTCCTTTTATTATTTAATTGTATAATATTAAAACTAATCCATGAATCCCCTCTGGACATTTGAATTTCACCAAAATCCAAGCAATACTACACAAACATTGAACATTTTCTATGAGAAATAGAGAAAAAACGGATTCTCAAGGAATTTTCCATCTTAAGTACGTACACGTACATACATTGTTTCTATTCTAGGCTTGTAGCAAATACTTTGACAATGAAAATTTCAAAGGTGAAATAAACATGAGAATGAGTTGAAAATAAGTACTTTGTACTCGGAATAAGATGGACAGACGGAAGAAAAGTGTATTCAAACGGAGAAAGGTAAAAGGAGATTTTCGGGGAAGATAGCAAAATAGGTAGGTATTTCTAGTGGAGAAAATGCAAACTGTGAATTTGGGTACGATGAGAGAGAGAGAGAGAGAGAGAGTTTGTGTGCCTGTGACTTGTTTGTATTATGTATAATGCTGTCGGGATTCAGATGACATGGAAGAGTAATTATGGATTCGTATTTGAAGAGAGGGTTTTGGCTGTGAGTACTCAATTTGTAATACAGATGATAAATAGATGGATTTTATGATGGTTAAAGCGAATGGATTTTCACATTTTATTTCATAGTAGTTTGGGCAGAAATGGTTTTGGTTGGATGGATAGCTCCATCTAATCACTTAAGTAAACCATATTGAGAGTGTGAAAATGCAACTACGCCTTTATGAGGACTCCCTTGGGTTTGGGTCATTTTCTACGGAATGCGAAATTCCCTGTATGCCACTTCACCCATTCTCTATCATTTCAATTCGCCTAGCAAATACTCTCTTTCTCTCCTCTCTCTCTCTTTCTCTCTCGTTTAGAAATACCCAGCCGGCACACTACCTCTTGTGTACACTTCCCATCCACCAACACTCCTCCCTATACCGACCAACCACATATTCACCCTTATCTTATGATTGACTCCAAGTGTAACGTGTTGCACTTCCCCCCTCTTCTCTCTCACTTCTCTCACTCTCGCTCTCTCTCACTCTCTCTCTCTCTCTGTCTATATCTATTAACCATCTATTTACTATTTTACTATTGAACATCAACAGACACAGACTATGTATTTAATTCTAAACTCTCCCACCCTTTCATTACCTACTACTTTTCACATGGGGAACAAACGAGAGCCGATAAGATGTGCGAAGTACACACAATAAAATCTGTTTTATGACGTAATTTTATCGTAGAATTTTGATACCCCAATGAATTCTCTCACATATTTGCATATTTACAGACTGAAGCTGCCCCTGAACAAATTTCCTTGTAACACTATACAGATATACTGATAAATACTTTCTACAAATCTACATACACGACACGAGGGGTACAGAACAGAGAGTGAAAGCGAGGAGTGAGAGGAAAGTACTTGAATTGTATCTCTTTTTCATATCACTATCGAATTCTATTTCCTGTTCTTTTCCCACAAAGATAAAAGCCCACACTTGAAATTGAAAAACTTTAAGGATAAAAAATTCCCAATCAAATTCTCCTTCAAAGTATATTACTGCGGAATAGTATATTATATATATATATACAAAGTCTAAAGATGTGTCAAGTAAATATATCAGATTGTATTGGAAAGAGATCCTCTCACGTTTTTGTCACCCCTTTGCAAACACACAAACTTATGCACACATTGACACTTTTGCATTTATTTATTTCAATTCAAACTTTTTGTTGTGAACAAATAAATATTAACAAGCATATAGTATTCTTAAATGATAATGGGAATAATCATTATATTGTGATGGATAAGGAAATAAATTGTAGCTGTATATCTGTATCGCTGTTTTCTAAATCCGTGCATTTGTGTTTGTGTCTGTCTGTAATGTAATACAGACTCTGTATCCGTATGTTCTTCTTTTATTTTCTGTTTGACTCTAATTGTCATTATACTGTAGAATTCCAAGACTTGTGCATGTGTGTGTGTGTGTGTTTTTTTTTCCTTTTTCTTTTTCAACTTATAAATGGTGTACAAAGTTTTTTTTTTACTGTGTGTAAATTATATAGACCTTTACTTTTTGCATCTGTCGGATTATTATTATTATTACCTTGCTTGCTCTCTGAGGCATACACAACAGCAGCAGCAGCAGCATCATCATCAGCAGTCGCATCTCCTTTGTAAACCCTTTACTTGAGCTTTTTATACTCTCAAAGTTTTCTCTCCCTTCTCACCTTTGTTGTCATTGTACATGGGAAACTCTGTCTTGCCTAAGTAACCATAATAGTAACAGTAACTACGAGCTCAAAGAGAACTATGGACTCATACATAAATATATATTTATACATATAAGTTTTCCTATATCCCCATTCAAATTGAAATACGCACAAACATATCGTACATGTACTGTCGAGTGCGTACGGATTATGATGAGGAGTCACTCACACAAACACAAACACATATCGTATAGACCTATAGAAACTAGAACTACCCACGCAAACTTAGAATATTATTCAAATCTGCGTGCATATTTTACTCACTACTTTTTTTCTCGTCAGTTCCGTCAACATCTTTTTCCTGTTTCTACAGATATACTTACGTACTTACAATCAACTAACGATAAATCCATATGAATAGGTCCCAATGGTGTGACAGCTATACGCATGTAAATGTAAGTATGCATTCAATTTGAAATTAAAAACGATAACTATCTGTATAGTGTAGGAAAAGTTTGCTTGCATACTTTTTTCACGTATCCGCGGTAGTGTGTATCTATAGTTGTAGTATTTCACTCAATTTGTATTGTTCCAGTATTTCAGAGGATCATTAAGTCAACTCGTTTTCAGTCAGACTGTTTTTTTTTTCACCATGATTTTAATCATCAGATCCCTGTCAAAATATTTTGTGAAAGAAAGTTTAGAACCGTGTGTATGCGTGTGTGTGTGTGCGTGTCGTATGTCTTGGGACAAGTAAATGAAAGTTGACAGCGGTATACAGTACACAGACGGACGTCAGGACGACCGACTATACAACTCCAAACGACAAACTTGTCCTCTTCCCTTTTAAGTAGAAAAGTAATAAAAATTATTTTATTTTCCCTATTGTGGATTATTATTCCAGTATTTATTAGTATTTTCTATAGTCATCATATCCTGAACAATCCCTTTCTTGGAAAATGGGAAATCTACTATATATGACACACAGACTATACTGCAAAGTGCTAGAGAGAAAAGGAGCATTTGTGAAAAAGAAAAAGTCTATTTGATTTTTTTCATTAATTATTGTTTTACAATAAAAAATACGTTTAAACTTGTATAGGTAAACATTTTGAGAATTTAAAATTTAGAATTTTGTAAAGATTTTGGTTGAATACACATTTTTCATGAATACACATTTGCTGACTCGTTGTCAGCAAATATGCTTTAAAAAACTCGTTGAGTAAACAAAATTCACACTCACAAAAAAGTTGTCATCCGTTTCCAGTACGTATAGATGAGTTTTGAATTCTGAGTTATCCTCAATTAAAAATAGATTTAAAAGTTGTAAAATATGAGAGAGAGAGAGAGAGACAGAGAGAGAGAGAGAGAGATGGAGAATTTTGATGCTGACAGTAGCTATTGAGATTCATTTGGGTCGAATTAGCGGATTAAAGAAATTTTTTTCCGGACTCGTTATCGCACTCAAGTAACTTTCCCTCAGCCTCCCTTTTTACAGCATCCTTCTGCCAAAGTCTCTCGGTGTTTGTCTATATATGTACATGAAATATCCTTCTGACGACGACGACTAACTAATCGTGAGCACTCATCCATGTATTTTTACACACAAAACACACAATACGACGGCATAATCCAAACATATTCCAATGATAAAATAATAATGACCAGCTTCGACATCACCCTTTCCCTTTTCCCCCAACTCAACTCGCTCAAATCATTAAAAATCCCATACTATATAGATACGTACGGTATAATATACATGATGCAGATGTAATGTATACACACGCAAGTACTCAGTATTTACGTCCAATGCATACGGATTTCATTGATAATGTTTAGTAGCTCAAAGATATTTCTATTTTCTATAGTCCTTACAAAAAAACAAAATTGCCACATTCGTAAATACGTACCTACATCGTAAACACATGTATGTACATTCGCAGTTGAAATAGTTGAATACTATTCAATGAATAATGTGTTGTGTGGAAATAATAATGAGTAGAAACTCTTTCACATGATTGTGAGTGGATGAGCGGAAAGACAGAACGCGAAGTATGTAACAACATTCTGATGAAAAATAGTATGAGGTAAATAGAGATATTCACCGACATTTACTGCATCGTTGCCTTAATGAATTGATCCCAAGTATATGTGTATAAATTATGTATAGAGGTTTCCACACCTTCTTTATTATTATCATTTATAATTCTAATGCTAAGCTTCTAATCCAAATAAAAATATTTCGAAGCCGATTCCCTATGTGTATTTTATTGCAATCATCCTTCATAAAGGGCAGAAGAATAAAAATGAAGATATCACATGCAGTTTGCGTTATGAAAAATATTAAATACATTGAAAGAGACAGACGAATTTCTTTTCCTTTTTGAGAATTTTCCATTCTTAATTTTTATAAGAAAACTACTTAATAATAATAACAAATTGTGAAGGGTTCCCTTTCAACTAAAAATCTGATAAGGGGAGAGACGAGATTTGACGTTTCTGTACCCAAGTATATGTATATGAATTTTTTTTGTATTAGATGATGATTGAATTGGAAATGCAACCTTTTTTATGAATTGATTCACTTTCTACTCGGTGTTGACTTTTGTGTTTATTAGTGGTTTTCGTTATTGGTAATCATTATTTTCATATGCATGTAGTACACCTATTCAATTGGCATTTTGATATTCTTGCCGGTTGTCAAATAAAATGATCACATATACGTATAGTTTATAGAAGTTTGTAACCATAAACTACAGATTGGAAGTCAAAGCACGGTGATTTAAATTACGACCGTTCTACTGTATTTAAATGATTGTCAGGTGTATTTTGTGACGTTTCTATCATGCAAGTTAAAAAAATAGGTCTTTGATGCATTTTGCAGCTTGATACAATTTAATCTTCAACCAGGAAGTACGGAATGTGGAAAAAGTTTACGTAATCTTTGTTTTATGCAAAAATACACATAAAAATATATAATACATATTATCTGCACAAGAAAATGATCAGGATTAGAATAAACAGAGAGATATAGAAAAGAGAGACAAAGCAAAACAAAATGTTTGTTTTCACGCTAATGCTTTTACATACTACACATACTATTAGTAAATGGTAATAATATGGATTTGTAAGAAGTGAGCTTTTTCATTTTTTTTCCTTCAATATATTATTATTATTTTGTAAAGTTTTTAGTAGAATAAAAGAAAATATCTTCTTTCTTTTTTCTCCGTGGTTCTTTTTTCCTAAATCCTGAATACGAAGAAGACAGAATTCTCATTATTTCTTTTCTATTCTAGCTGAGGTGTTTTGTTCATTGACTTATGACAATACAAATAACAGACATTCATATTTTTTTCTAGTCTTGTGTGGAGAATCGAGTCGAGCGTAAGTCTGCATACAAAAGTTGCTTATGTGTGATATAGAAATAAGAGGGAAAAGAGTTATAGCCGGGTAAAAAGATGAACTGGAGAGCGAGAGAGAGAAGAAAAAAAGCTCTAAAGTAGTGAGTCTAGTAAGACACATGCGTACATAAATCTCATATGAAGGCATATTAGAGTGAACAACAAGAAGACGAAAAGAAGAAGAAGAAGAGCAGCAATGTGTATTTTTCATCCAATCCTTCCTGTGTGTTCTCTTGGTTTCCCTGTGTGAGATGGCGAAAAAGAATAGAAAAAAGACAGAATCTGCGCTGAATCTACCCATTTTCTTTGCTTCTTCAGATGACAACAAAATCTCAACGCGACCAACCAAAAAGAACCCGAGCAAAAAGCAAGGAAGAAAATAAAGGGATAAAAAACGGAATGACGACCAAAGAAGACAGAAATCTAGCATAATGGATAGAATGGAAGGATTACATATATATCCACATGCATGCTTTTCCTTCTTTCTCGCATCCACCACTCATCATCTGACTCTCATGTCTATGGAGAGACAACATTTGCATTGAAAATTTCTTTTTCTTTTTTTTTTCTTCTTCTTTCAAAGATGAAAGAAAACTTTAGAATATAAAAACTCTCGTGGATGCACACACACTGACAAACAATAAATTACTCTACTGGCTGCCTCTTATTATTACCATACTTTTGAAGCTTTTCATGCAAATGTCAATTCAATGTTTTCAACAACCGACGAGGACGAGGACAACCCACCCTCCAGTCTAACTCCTCAACGTTAGTCGACTTTTCTGGGAAAAAGAGACTTGACTATATCTAAATATCTACATAATATTATATCTGTACATTTGCGAGTACTTTTAAATGAAATCCACCTTTTTACAGTATTTTTCAGTGTCTTCACAGGACGTAGTACAAAATAGTATTGAATAAAAATCAAATGTCTTTTTTGCATTGCCAATTGATGCTTTGTGCTTACAAAAAAAAATATGAAATAATAAATCAGAAATTCATCTCAAAATTGTGAACGTTTTTCTGGTTTTCCAGTCTTGTCAAGTGGAGACAGTGTCAAGGATCTAGCGGGGGTACATCGCGAATCGAATGTATTGGAGGGAAAGACTTTCACATGTTTTTTTCGTATTATTATTATTTTCTCCGACTGTGGACTGATTTTTTCGGTTTTACTACCTATTTCATGCCTATTTCATGTATTTTTAGTACTTTTCTGCAAAGTTTATCTGTTTTGTTTTGTTTAAAAGTTTTAATTGTAATGCAAATAACATAATTATTATCGTAAGTGTGTTTTGGAAGTCGGATTTTGTGCTATGTGAAATTTTAACGCGAAAATGTCAACTTCAAAGGATTGTAAAGACATTCAGAAATTGGACTCCAAATTAGGCGATCGTTTAAGAAGAAGTCAAGTAATTACTAAGGTCTCTGACATTGTTCGAGAATTGGTGGATAATGCTGTGGATGCTGATGCTCACAGTATCCAAATTTTACTTGTAAGTGCCTATATTACGGTTCTTCAATTTCATAATATCGAAAATTAATAAGTACACATACAGATATTATACCTAAACGAGTATTTTACAAAGTTTTTTTTGCAACGTATATATAGGATGATTTTGGATTAAAGAAAATTGAAGTGAAAGATACAGGACATGGAATCCCTGCACAGAATGTAGCTTCAGTCGTTTCTGGGGGTCACACATCAAAATTAAATAATGTACTACATTTGAGTAAGTTTATAATATATCGAGCATGATAATATTGATAATATTTTTAAAATACTCTATTGTGGTGCCATATATTGATAAAAGTTAACCTTTTATGTATATGCTCTTTAATTTTTAGGTTGTAATGAACAGTATGGTTTTCGAGGAGAAGCTCTATCTGCCATTTGCAGTTTCAGTAATGTCATAATTACTACAAAGACGGCAGAAGATTCTAATGCCAAAAAATATGTGATGGATACCGATGGAAATATAGTCAAAGAATTGCCAGTAGCATCAGGAAATGGAACGAATGTCCTCGTTCGTGATTTGTTCTCCAGATTCCCTGTTAGACGTCAGTATTGTTCTCAACCCACCGTTTGCAAAGCAGAACTCAAAGAAATTGGAAGCTACTTGAAAGCGTTGGGTCTAGCCAATCATAAAATTTATTTTGCTCTCCATCATAATGGAAACTTGATATGGTCCAAACCAGCGGTAAAAAACACGGAGCAAGCTTTGACAACTGTCCTCGGAGTTGCTATCGCAAAAAGATTATCAAAATGCCCATTAGTTACTTTTGAGCTGGAACAGAAGGAGAATGATTCACCGGGAGAACCAGTAGAAGGACGATTTGAGCTTTTTGTTCCCACACCTCCTGTTGACATGAAAAATTTGGGATTTACAAGTAGTAGAATGCTCATGATTTTTGTAAATCGTCGTCGAGTGTCCATCAAAGAGTATGAACGTGTAAGTGTAGTATAAAATACTAAACACTATCTATAATATTTAATATACATTGATGTGTTTTTTCTCTTATTTTTTTTGAATTTATGATTTTGAAATAAATTTTCAAGTGAAACGACTATTTTTTTATGTAATTTGCAGCTCATCAAGCGATATGCTATTGGTGCTTCTGATAGCCCAACACAGGCAGAACAGCGTAAATATCCTGTCGCAGCTCTCTTAATTGACGTTCCTCCGAGTGAAGTAGATTTCAATAGGGATATGGACAAATCAAAAATATTTCTTACTTGTCGGGTAATTATAAAAACTTGATTTGATTTGATTTGATTTATTGTTTCTGCAACAGATTGGAATATATAATTATTTAATCATAAATTACAAGTAATTTTGTGGTATATTTTAATAATAAGTAATATATTAATATAATTAATATATATTTAAATTTATCTATATAGGACTTGATACGTACTCGACTAGAAGAAGCACTACAATCATTTTATGAGATGGATCTTAGTTCTATTGAGGAAGAACGTAGTTCCTTAGAACTCTCCTCTCTCGTTGTAGAAAGCTCCACCACATTAGATACAACGGGACAAAGTAATAACAATACAAGATTTGAATCCGTAGAAAAGGCAAACCAAGACCTAGCAAGTCCTCCTTTTGCAAAACTACTCTCCCGTTCTGAAAGTACTCCAGAGAAGAGGAAAGAAAATATTCCCAGCTCAACCAAATTTGGGGAATCCAAAAGTACATCGATTAGTGTACCTCACAGAACGAAAAACACTACAGCTGAAGTAACCTCCGCCTTACATGAAAATCAGAAAACTCTCACTCCCTCCAACAAATCAGTAGCCAACTTTAACGTATCAACGGATGATATTTTAGATGAAGATCTCCTCGATTGTCCAAATGACAATTCGATTATGAGTATCGTTGAAAGTTGTAGATTAGAACCAGAATCGAATCAGAGAACAGTGAATTTTTGTCCAAATAGTGCTGTGTCAAAAACAAGTAATAATAATACTTCCATGAATAAAACAACTCCGAAATCGCAAGTTCTTCCCACCAACCTTGAGAAAGCTCTTATGATTCAGCAGAGTCCTATTGCTTTTCAAAATGAAGATCAAGGAAATAAAGATAAAATATCACCCAATACATCCTCTACTTCTGTTTTCATGTTAAATGGATGGACTAAACCAAATACACCATCCCTCCTTACACAACATGATTCTCCCCAATTCGGTACTGTTCCTCGTACTCCTACATCATCTGCTCTTGATTCTACTCAAAGTTCTGCCCGGAATGCAACTCCATCATCATTCTCACAACGACCCTTTCCTACCTCTACTCCTCAACCATCTAAAAAACCAAAACTATTCGACTTGTCCTTCGAATCAATCTCTTCACGCTCAAATTTTAATGTGGATGGTACAAAAAAACCTCGTCAGGTCACACTAGACTCACTTAAAAATTGGCAAGCTCCATCAAAACCATTAATGAAATTGTCCTCAGAGCCTGTGAAAAGGAGGGTTGTAGATGTGAGAGAACCGCGAAAAAAGAGTCCTGCTTTGGGTGATCTGTCATTTGAAGATATTGAAATTGATGCAAGTTTAATACCTGCAACTACAAGTTATTTAGAGAAAAAAATGACTGATGGTCAAAGTTTTATGAATGATGAGAGCGTTCTGGTTTTTAAGACCAGCAACGAAATAGTTCAATCTTTATTTGAAACTGAGTTTTCAAGTACTCTCAATATAACGGCCAGAGTTAGCTTAAAGTCAGTGACAGGGGAATCCGTGAATGGAACAATTTCAATGCAGTCGTATGTACCTGAAGCAAATACGTAAGTTTTTTTTTCTCACAAAACATGTAGTCTAGTACTGAAATATGCAACTGTTAATAGTGTAATTATTTCAAGCTACATTTAAGAACGTAATGATATACATATTTACTTATTATTAAGTATTTATTTAAATAATGTTATAGCTCGGAAGCAAAAGTAGTTTGCCGGTTGAACAACACAAACTATTTTATTGTCAAAGTGGATGGTCTCTTGGGTGTCTTCAATCCAGGACATGTTTTTGCTCTGCGTCCTCAGTTAAGATATCAAATTTTGGCGAATGAAGACGGACTTGCCAATCATGAATACTCCGAAGCATGTGCTGGTTCAATTCTTCAAGAATTTGTTAAATTTGCGGAAGAGCTCGATGAAGAGTCTGCTTCCACAGCTTTTCACTTTTTGGCTGATTTCGCAGATCTCTAGATTAAGAATGTTTGTAATATTATTTGATGTTGTACTTCAAAACTTTTATTTTACTTAGAATTTACAAATCGTTTTTATTTTTATGTCAAACGTGAATACTTTATATTTTCTATGATATTCTTTTTTTTTGTGTGTAAAAAGACATTTTAGCAAGTGTTTTAAGCCTTCCTTGATTTGCATAATTAAAAAACTACCTAAATCGAATAGTACGTCAAAATATTTCTAAATATTCTTTTCTACGTACTTCCTCAATTTGAAACTTGAGGAATTGTAATAATACATGTAAGTTTCATAATATTGTCTAAATATAGTCCAAAATGTTTTGATATTTTTTCAATTCCCGCAGTATTTGAAGATTCTCCAGAATAAATGGAAATTGCCTTGTGTACATGTGAGATGGATAAAAAAATTATACCATTTATTTCTAATCCTCATACAAATATGCCATACTTACAAAAGTTTCTATTCAGATTTATTTCATTTGTTTACAAAGAGAACTAAAATTACAAAAATTGGTTTGATTTTTCATTTAAAAAATGCTTGTATAAGAGCCATAATAATAATAATTGGTAAATACATATACATGTATGTACAGCTATAAAATACAAGTAAGTCCTTTTAAGAATCAAATAGCATATTTTCATATTTCTATTACAGAAAAAATGACAATAATATATTACTTCAATTAATCACTATTAGAATTAGACGCATCATCCCCTTTTCGTGAGGATTTCGCAGCTGCTGGACTGGTACTGCCTCCTTCGTGAGCATCACTTCCTACTTCCTCTTCATCCGAATCTTTGAGTCGTTTAGCTCTGTCTGATTTCTTTCCCACTTTGATTTCCTCCTCCTCATCATCATCTTTCTCTTCTTCCTCGTCTGATGAATAGATATTTGAACGTAACTTGGCTGTTTTCTTGTAAGTATTTTTGATGGCGGACAAACTGATTCCATTATCTTCATCAGAGAATTCATCATTATCATATTTATCTGGTTCAAGGTAAGCAGATGTGAGACCTCGAGTAGTAACACGCTCACGAACTCTCCGTTGTTTATTTTCTCGTCGTACAGACGCTCTCAGTTTATCTTCTTCCTTTTTAATCATTGTACTCCTTTGCGCTTCTGGATCGTTTCCAACCGATGAGAGTACTTTGATACCACTTGTTTTTTGAGATCGATCTGCAAGTGACATGGTCATTTTTCGGTGTGTAAAAGACTCTGTAGAGTGTGGTCGGAATGTTAACTTGGTACGAAACACAGCTTGACCTTGAAGACCAGTTCCTTGCCTAATAAAAAGATGATTGTGATCACCCTAAACAAGAAAAAAAAGGAAAAACCATTTACAAATGTTTTATACAAGAAATTAAAAAAACTGTATTCACAGTTTTTCACAGTCACAATAAGTATGCACATACATACTACATATATACAGGCAATATATTTTTTTAAAAGGTAATTTTTTCAATCCACTTTTGTTTACTACAATGTACATCAAGTAGTGAGTTAAATTGACAAACCTGGAGAGGCTGCTTATGAACATTAAAAATTTCATTTCCCAAATGAAGACTTAAAGATCCATCTGACCAACGAACAAAGCGTGCATTTGATTCTTTGACAAAAATCCCTTTATCATTGAATTTCTCTCTCCAACGAATAGTATTTTCAACTTTTAACTTCAATCGAGCTCTCCCTTCTTCGTCCAGAGTCTCTTCCTCATCAATTTCATCTTCATAGGTACTTGGATCAAATGGACGTGTTTCCACAGAGAGGAAATTGGGTAACTTGACAAAATGAATTCCTTTTCCAAGATCCGTTGTTATCTTTGGGATTTCAACGTCAATACGAGTTTCCGGTAAAGGGTCGTCGTCAACCTATTTAAAAAAAATTAGATTTATGTGATATTTATAATATTTATAAATTATAATCATTTGTAGGTACTTATGTAACATGCAAACGTATAAAAAATATTAAAAAGTGTGTACTTACAGTGAAACCTTTGCGCACAGCTGGACTCTCTTCTTCATCTTGTTCATCGTCATCGTCACTCATATCTAAATCCTCGTTTCGATGAACGTCATTTCGATTTACCGGTGAAGAAGATCCTTCTCGATTTACAGCAGGTGAAGAAGATCCTGCTCGGTTTACGGGTAAAGAAGATCCTGCTCGATTTACAGGCGAAGAAGAGCCATCACGATTTACAGCAGGTGAAGGAGAAGAAGATTCATCTCGATTTACAACAGGTGAAGAAGATCCTGCTCGGTTTACGGGTGAAGAAGATCCTGCTCGGTTTACGGGCGAAGAACATCCTGCTCGGTTTACGGGCGAAGAAGAGCCATCACGATTTACAGGCGAAGAAGAGCCATCACGATTTACAGCAGGTGAAGGGGAAGAAGATTCTTCTCGATTTACAGGTGATACATCTTGATTCACAGATGAGGATGCATCATCACCCATATCCTCATCTTCAACGTCACTCATTGTCGTAAAACTAGTAAATCAGTTACAACTTCTCAACTAAATTAAACTTTAAATAGCTTTTGAAATTGAATTACTAAATTCCCAAATCCCAAATGCAGAAATTCAGAATTCTCAGCACAAACTCAAATCAAGGCTTCTCTCTGAAAAATTCAAGGATTTCAAAATGAATTTGTGCTTAGCTGAATGCTTTTCTCCATTCTGAATTTGAAAAATTTGGAGATGTACTTGAATTTGTGAGGCGTGGGACAAGGCAGATATTTGAAGCCGGACAAAATTAAAAAAATAAATAAACAGGCAAAGTTCTTCAGGTTCTTCTTCTCTGCGATTTACTATTATTTCAATTATAAATCTCATAGTTTAAACTTTAAAGTATACTCGAAATTCTCCAAGTGAGAGCTTATTAACAGCTATTATTAGGCAAAAATTTAGACAACAACATGGTAAGATATTTAGTTATTCACTTGACACATGGACCTACTTACTTCTGTGTCAATTTTCAATTACAAATTATAACATGTACTCATGTACCTATACTTATCGTTAGGTACACTATTATAGATAATCAACAATTAATTTAATAATCATTCTTTTTTTCTTAATTGATTTATTAAAACTAGTATTCGGTTGAAAAACGTATTGACCAAGCTCATGAAGAGGCTATTTGGGCAGCCGACTGGTACATTCCAGAAGATACACAAGAACAGGCAAAATTAGTTACCGGTGCGTTGGATGATGCTGTCAAGGTTTGGACTCTGGACGATAACAACGACCTACAGTTAGAGAAAACATTATTAGGGCATTCTTTGGGAGTTGTTTCTTGTGTAGTAGATCCATCAGGGAAATTGTTTGCTTCGTCATCTTTGGATGCGAATATAAGTATCTGGGATTTGGAAACTTACGAAAAAAAGAAATCTATCGACTCTGGACCATTAGAATGTTGGACTGTTCAATTCACAAGGGACTCTAAACATGTTTTAAGTGGGAGTGGTGATGGAAAAATTGAAATGTTTGGTGTCGAGTCTGGAAAAAAAGAAAAATCCCTTGAGACCAAGGGTAAAATGGCTCTTAGTTTAGCAACAAGTCCGGATGGAAAGTGAGTTTTCTTTTTGTAGTTTTGACTCACTCGGTTTATGATCCTTATTTTAAAAAAAAATGAAGACAAAAATTCAGTTAACTCAATGAAGTTTTTCAAAATATAGATGGATAGCATGTGGAGGTTCCAATGGTTTAGTAGCTCTTCTTGATGCCGCTACAGGGAATTACTTTAAAACTCTAGAAGGTCATGCAATGCCTGTGAGAGCACTTTCATTTTCTCCAGATTCCAGTTTACTACTCACAGCTTCCGATGACAAGCACGTTAAGATATATGCATTGTAAGTGTGTAGAATGAATAACAAAGTGTCGAATGGAATGACAAAAAAATCATTTAAGAGGCTCCAAACAACTTTGTGTTACTATACATGTAATTTTGAGCATCTTATTTGTTTACCATCTTTTTAGAGCGGATTTTCAAGTAGTGATGACCGTGGCAGGTCATAGTTCCTGGGTGTTGGGTGTTGCCTTCTCCCCTGATGGAAAAACATTTGCAACATGTAGCGCCGACAAAAGTGTACGTGTTTGGGATTTGGAAACCCGAGCATCATTACATGTCTTCAACGACGCTCATACCGATCAAGTATGGTCAGTCGTTTGGGGACCCAAATCTAAATTAGCCTCTGTGGGGGAAGATAAAGCAATCAACATCTACAATATCTTAAAATGATTATTATAGTTACACATTAGAGCTGATTTTTAAAATGAATGGATTTTCGTACAAATGGAAAGAATATATAATAAATATTTTCTATACCTGTCTACTAGTGTCTACATAAGCAATGAATTTAATTCATTGAATATTGAATTATAATAATCTTGGATGGTTATTGCTAAGATTGCAAAGAAATTGAAAAGTTTTATTGTGTATTGTTCAGAAAATATTTATGAATTGTATGTATTAGAAGTATTTTTACTATAACGAGTGTGAAACCTGTTAAAAAAATGTTACTGAATGTCATTTGTTTCAACTACTTCTACGGCGTATATAAGTATGTCGTGTATATACTTACTATTTGAATATATCTAATGGACATTTGTATTGCATTGCTATTAAAAGTACAATAATTCTTGACTTTAATTTCATTGCTAAAATGGTCATTATATATATAATGTATGATGCGATGAATAATAAAAAAAGATGCTTTACGCACAAGTTATTTTTCAACCCAAAATGGCACAGGGCTGACGTGTTTAATTTAAACTCACAATCAGTGATGTATAATATTTTAAATGAATATTGAATTCTTTTCTTTTCCGGAATGAAAAGACAAACCCAAAGCACAATATCCATTTTTTTACAACTTAAAGAACAAACCTCAATGTATAATAATCAAGTATAATATATATATCTTTAATTCATTTCTTCTCTGACGATCATTTTATTTTGTATTCATTTAAAGGGAAATCATCAGTAACTTTATATTATATTTCAAACCCGCTGCAATTATCATCATTGCGAACTGTTTTTTAACCAAAACGTCTTAATTTTTTTTCTGTCAAATACATAAATGGGAAATAAATAATGCCGTAAGTAACCTATCTTGTATTTTTTCGTTTGAAAAAGAACTTGATAAATAAGTAATTAAAATAATTTTTGGGGACAACCTTGACATGCTGACGAATTCACATGAATAAATTAGTTCCCCGTATCGTAAATTCGCCACAGTTTTTCAGTTTTTTTGTAAGTTTTTCTGGTTTTTATCACTGCACACACACTGCACTGCTAAAAAGTTGCGTTTTATTACTTTTTTAAGTTTCAAAATTTCTCGAGTCGTTTTTGTTTTGCGTGTAAGTAAATTATATTATTATTTTTCGAAGACTTGATAAATTTTCTTTCAACTTACTTATACACAGCAGTGTGTAAATAACAAGTATTTTGTTGATATAATAATATTTGACATCAGCTCGAGGTTTTTTTTATCATGCTTAACTTCAGTTTTCTTATTTTTATGTTATTTATATGTATAATATATATTATATCGATAGAAACTACAACATTTTTATCTTTTATATTTGTTTGTGGGTAATATTACTAAAGGGCTGAGACATTCTTTTGGTTTTGGATTTTTGGAAAACGTTTTAAATAGTTTTTGTCATTCTCTTCATCATTATCATTATCATAAAGATATATACACCTAAATAAATTATTTTAATAATAATATTATACGTATAATATTTTAAGGATTCTATAATATATATATATATCCTGTTTTTATCATGTTTTTTGGCGTTTAACACCCAAGAAATTAACATACTATATCATTTCTTAATATAATTCTTATCTCTCTACATTTTGTTTGAATGTCTTGAAATTACATACAATAATATAATATTTTTTGCCTAAATATTGTGAATGATTTGCCCATAATATTTCTATAATAATTAAGTATACTTTCACAGAGTTCATTATCAATTTGTAATTGGAATGGTCACTTTCTATCATCATGATTAAACAGACGTCCGCCCGTCTCTTTCTTTAAATATTTTTTTTAATTACATCTCATTAATTATTATTATTATTCATAAATAACTCAGCTCACTCTTCTGTTATTATAATAAAATAAAACATCTAATACTCAAATGTACATCTAATACGTCCATATCAAACCAAAACTATTCTACTTTTATACTTTCTATTTCATACTGATCAAAAAAATCTTCATTCAGAAAATATTTAATACACTATATATTTATATAATAAATATTTTCTTATACAACAATTTATTATAAATAAATAATACAATTACTTTTCTTTACATTTTATACCGCTTTTCCTTTGCAGCAGCAGTATTTTATATTATTTAATACAGAAAAAAATTGCCTGCCGTATCCAAATTTATGCACTGCATCCAAGTAAAAGATGTGTGTGTAATATACCTATTATTTATATATATTTTCTTTTGGATCTCCTCACAACATCAACAACAACATTATTTAGTTTGGAAAGTTAAATCACGCATTAAAATAGAATAGCACAATCCGAGATATTGTTTTATCAACATATATTATATGTATACTGTATAACCGTATTCATAATAAATTTTGATTTTTCAGTAAGGCTATATAATATATATGTATATAGTAGTATATACTGAACAATGTATTTTTATTCTACTACTTGAAAATACATTTATCAATAGAGTTTCATTGAAAGATAGGTTTTTTTTATATAGAGATATTATAGTTTTTCTTTTTTTTTGTTTATCCATTTTATACGCGTTTTTAATATACAGGTAGGCATAATTTTAACAAAAAAAAATCTCCGTGTTTTTTTTGCAAATGAAGTTTCTCAAATTTCTAATGAATTTCATAATCCTAAAAAAAGACGTAATAGCGTGGGGGACTGAACTCAAGAACGTAAATATGTATAAATAGTAGTGTAGTACAGAGTAGTACTAATTCGATCAATCAAAAACAGTTTAGGCGACTACGTTTTATAATATTGCCTGAAAACTTTGTATAGTAACGTCTAGCGTACCTAATTAAGAGTAAAAGAGCTCATGAATTTTCGATCATTTTCGTGAAGTAGTATATAGTCCAAACATCCGTCTTTATTTTTCCCTGGTAAAAGAGAATTAAAATAAATAATGTGAATACGAGAGCACATCAAATGTTCGACGTAATAGTACATATTTATTGTTCATGACGTGAGTTGAATTAAATCATTAGTCATTGGCTAGTCGTGTAATTGTAAATATGTAAAAATAAATTACCTGGCAAGTCGAGCCACGGTGGCTTTTATTCTTGAATCCGAAACAGAGGGAAGTAACCTAGACAGAGTTTCTCGAAGGAAATTTTCAGAGAAGCCAGGCGAAGAAGCTTCGGCAGATTCAAATGCACGTCGTAATTCATCTAATGCCTCAGCCTTCTGAGTACCATTTGTTCCAGGTCTCCGTTTTAACTAAAAGAATATAAAATGTAATTAATTCATTCTTGTTAATAGCATTTACTCATGATTCATGCTGTCAGAATATATAAATAAATTAAAATAAATATTAACATTAAAATAATAAATACAAATCCAAGTAAATCTTCTACACGTTACCAATTATATCTCATGTCTCATTTCTCAAATCATATCTCATGTCTCATTTCTCAAATCATATCTCATGTCTCATTTCTCAAATCATATCTCATGTCTCATTTCTCAAAT